>BMAV01012399.1:106807-117033 GCA_019973955.1 Trichonephila inaurata madagascariensis | reverse complement strand
AAAATTTGTTAGCATTCAAAATAAACCCAAAACTGACATTAAAAATTTATTTTTATTATGTATTCTCTTTAAAAAATGTAATTATATTTCTAACTATATTATGTTGCGGAAGAACCGCATGCCACCATTTTTTTCTGACTCTTCTTACTTCGTGTTGCTCTAAATCTGTGACGTAGCCAGATTTAATAGACGACAGCCACATTCGAATGATATTCGCTCTGTTTGGTGATCTTGGCGTATTTTGAACTGGTTAAAACCTCGAATACTGAAGAGTTCCCGTGAAAGCCACGTGATTCTAGCCAATCAATTCAAAAACTCATGTGACGTCATAGTCACACGATAAAAATTATCTTGTGTTTCTAACTAATCAGTTCACGCGCTCCGGTGTTGCCAAGTTTTGCTCTTTGCAGAAACTTTCTCTCAAAAAGTACATAAGTATACAAAATGCATTTTATTTAAAAGTATAAGCATAAAATACGACTTTCCCCTAACATTTAAACATCTTAAACCAAATATGAAATTTTATCTGTGAGTTTTACAAACAGAATAAGTACAATTAGTAAAATGTTTGTTTTGAATTCAATGGAAAACACATGTTTGTTTTTATCATGTGACTTCATGAATCAAGCCCATTGGCAATCACGTGCTTCTTTTATATAATGTCGCCAATAGATTGCGATAATCTGTAAGTACCACTTTTGCTTTTTACTAAAATTTTATTTTAAAAAGTACATATTTGTTAAAAATAATTTTGTACATGAGCAAACCAAATGCGCTTGATTTAAAAGTACCATATGGACAAGTTCTACTTCGTAAACAACAACATTAAGCCGAAACCGAATGACTTCCAATCCTACTTCCGGTGTAATGTTTAATCTATGGGAAAACATCGAAATTCAGGTGAGATTTTCAAACTTCTAATGCAAGTTTTTGAACTATATGGATAGAAAATGATTTTAGATTCAAGATTTTTTTTTTTATTATTTCAGTATCTTTTCTAAAATACCTTATTAATTTTTTAGCTCCAAGCAATGGGGATTTTGCTATAACCGGAAAAAGAGTACTAATGACTGCAGCGCCCCCTAAGTAAGCTCTACAGTAGAACTTGTCCATAGGAAAAACTGAAGATTCTTAATACTTGTTGACGTTTTTACCCGAATATCAAATTTGAAATAATGTTTAGGTTTTACAAGTACAACAAATATAAATCAATTATGAATGCAATGGAAAACACGTGATGATATTTATCATGTGACTGTCATCAGGGCCGGCGCTAGCAGTTTTGCCGCCCCTTCTCTCTATATATTATTTAAGTCTTAAAAAAATTCGAAATTAAGAGCATAATTACGATTGTTATTATTTCAAAAGAGTGAAATGTAAGAGAAGGAATCGTCTATTTAAGCAGGCTAATTTCTTCGAAAAATAGTCTACTAATGGTGGGGATCACAAACGTTTTTTTTTTTTTTAAACTTATAGCAGGGGTGGTGAACTTTTATGGATCAACATACCATTTTTTCTAAAGGAATGTTTAATAAGTTATAGGCGTGCCATTCAAATAATTTTGACTTGTTAGTTTTATTATGTTCCCAATAATCACAACTCAAAACTCTTATTTCAAAAAAATACATTTTGCACCTTATAATAGTAAAAATTTTAGTTATACGTGTAATTCAAATTAAAGTTACATTAGTGTGATTTCTGCTGCTGCTGATTAGATGAAAAATAACTTATATTAGGATTGCAAGATGTTACTTTTAGCAAAATGCATGCTGAATTGGAGTCATGTGTCAGACAGTTTCTAAGCGAGTTTTTAATGCTATACATCTCTGAAAATAATGACTCGCAGGCGTGGGTAGATGAAAATATGGTTAAAATAGAATGACCCAATTTCATCAAACAGTTAAATGTGTCTTAAATCGAATTCCATGTTCCCGAAATTTCATTATTAGCATTTTTACTTATATTGCTTGTTAATCTTTCTGTTTCAATCAATTCCAACTTTCTCCTTTTTTGAACAAATTTTTGAATCCACATTAAATTAGACTGAAAATTAATCAGTTGCATTACAAAATTTTCAACCAAATGAATTGGGACAAGTTCAGTTTATTAAATGAAATCATATCAGGGTACGTATAAAAACTTGAACCTTTCCTGAGAAAATCTCGCTGAAAACTGCAACCGATTACTCGCGTTTGTTCGTTATACTTCATACTGAGTTTTGTTATTTTGAATTAAATTGCGAACCGTTTTATCGGTGACGTGCCCAAAATATCGCGTCACGTGCCATCAATGGCACGCATGCCAGTGGTTCGCCATCCCTGGCTTATAGTAACTACTCAAGATTTTTATTTTATTTCATTTATTTCTAATGGGGTGCGGATTGGTGTTTTACTATTGCAGACCTAGTACATTTCCGGAAGCTGGTATCTCTTTTTAGTGCGGCACCATACAGGCGGATACCCATCACCGCAGGTAATTTTGGCTCCCAGTTTCCTCACTCGAGAACAAAATAAAACATCTCCTGTGGCTCTCTATACCAAAACCTCATTACCCTTGTTCCCTTTTGGATAGCTGAAACCAGACATAGTAAAGTTGAAAGGAATGTCCGTTGTGACCTCACTCCGGA
This sequence comes from Trichonephila inaurata madagascariensis, assembly GCA_019973955.1. NCBI lineage: Eukaryota > Metazoa > Arthropoda > Arachnida > Araneae > Nephilidae > Trichonephila > Trichonephila inaurata. Next base: position 114,407 of record BMAV01012399.1, on the reverse strand, counting down.
ATGGGAAGAAAGTTACCAGTGAAAGATGTGTAAACATATTAAATTTCATGCTTTAACGAAAACTCACGCCTCGAACCCGTCAAGTTTCAACATAAAGGAAAACTGTCATTAAATATACAGAGTATATACAAAAATAAATAATAATAAGATACGTTAAATGAAATACCAGATTCACACCTAATAACATTTCAGAAACTATATCAAATTTTTTGTAACAAAAAAATATATATTTTTCAAATTTGATCCAAATACCACTCCGGGCAGGGGTCACGTTTGTCCGGCCCTACAGCTGTCGTGAATTTAGCATTTTTTTTAATATGGGTTTCTATTTTTAAGAACTGATGTATGAACATACATTATTTCTGGTGGATTACCGTTCGTCAGAGATAATCAATAAATATGGAAGAATTTGAATATTTTTGAAATTTGTTAGGCCTGCGTTTTTCCGTAAGAGTGCAGTATGTGTTAGAATAGGCTGAAGAACTCTTATTTGAGTGGAATTTATTATTTAGAGAGATGATTTTTAGATGTCTGATTAGAGGAATGTGCATAGATATACAGTCGGACCTCTATATAACGAAGTCGCTAAATACCGAAATAAAGTTCGTTATATAGAGGTTCATCTTTCGATATACTTTATAAACCACATAAAACAAATTTTAAATTCATAAATATTACATATTAAAAGATAATTTTAAAAAAAAAGGTGTGAGAATAATTAACGTATGTTTATTTTATATATCTTACCCATCAAAAAAAGAAAGAAAAATGTCGAGAAATGTCACTGCAATTTCAATATTAAGAGAAAATAACTTTTTACTAAAATTAATGAATTTTAGGACGTTTTCTAATTTAAAGCATACAGGTAATTTTAAACATACATTATTTTATAACTAGAACCAGTAGCGCACACAAGAATATTCAAAGGGGGGGGGGGGGGGCCGGGGTCGAAAGTTCACCATTCTTGTATCATGCTTCTTTTGATTTTGTTGATTTTAGGGAACAAAACACAGTAAAAAACTAATTATTGAATAAATTATTAGCATTAATTAATAAAATTAATCATTAATAACAAATACTTAGTTAAATTTTACGTATTATATACTTAGAATTATATAATCAATCGGAAAAAAATTAAGGGCTTTGGGGGAGGGGGTGCGGACCCCCCCCTTGTGTACGCCACTGACTAGAACTTGAGACAACTCCAATGAGGGGATATCGAAAATGTTTCTAGTGAACTGGACAATGAAGGTTAAGGGTTGCACTACTTGAATGAAACTTCCAAAACACTGTTGCACTCGGTGAGTTAGAATCTAATTAAACCATATTTATATCTTATGATCACCATAAAATGAGTTAAAAGAAAGAATAACTTGAAATGTTCAGAAATACTTTAAAAATAGGGAGAAAAAAAATTGAATCGCAAAAGAAAAAGTTCATTATATAGAAAATGCACTTCGCTACAAAGTGGCTATTTTACGAAGAAAATCGTGAAATGTTCGAGGTTCCAGGAAAACGTTCGCAATATAGAGGTTCGACTGTATTTTGTTCCAAAATTTATCGTTGAAATATTTTATGAACAATCTGCTTGTACCCTCGGATAAAGAATTACCAAGACACATTCATTATAGTCTTCCAATAGGGTGGAAGTTTTCGGGAATGAAAGTCCTTGCTTTTCTGAATAAAATTGCCTGTGATTTGTAAATACACTATTTTGATTTTTCCAGTTATTAAGTTATTCTTCGAAGATTTTATTGGTGTGTACGCGCATTCCTGCTCCCGAAGTGCGACCCTGAGTCCCATCAGAAAGATGTTGAATGCTCAATGGGTAGGTAAAGAATTTTAAGCAGGAATACTCCCTCGCAAAACGAGCTTTTTGTAAGAATTTCTTAAAAAAAATTCATGATACAAAAAAAAATGCAATAATATAAAGAGAAACAATAGGCATCATGAAGAAATAGTGTCACACAAGGACTATTTATTTTCTAAAATATAATATAAAACTTTAAATGGACAAAGATTTTATATTCACATTGCATTTCACAATATGTGATATTACAAATTTTTTATCTACATGTCTAAAAATACTTCTGCAAGTCAAGCAGAATTACGTTTTGATCTGGAGATGTCCCATTTGCTTGACGTTGTCAGGAATCGCACCTTTTAGTTGATTTCAGGAAGCACCAAAGTGTGAGGTCATTCAGAAATTTTGCCTTTAGCTCAATCTCCAGGATGTGATTCTTCTGGAAGTTCCATCTTTATATCGGCTCCTGTCACTTCCAGGTACTTGACTACGATGGATGGCCAATCGACGACTTTTGCAATAGGTCGTCCAGCTGTGAGATTTTGCACTGTGAAAAAACAAATTTTCAATTCATTTTTCAACCTTTAATAGAATATCTCACGTATCTACTTTTTTTAAAGAATATGTTCATACACAAATAATACTTATTCTCATCACAAATTTATTTTATTTAGTTATTCATTATAGTAACCAACTTGATGTTTTGTAAAAGACATAATTGTGAATCTAAGAAAATATTTTGATTAAAAAATTAACGTGATAGTCGCTGTGAAAAGCCAAAAGCCAAAACATTAAGGCCACCAACTCAATAAAGCGTTGCAGTACCTTTGGCCTTTAAAACAGTTGCAGCTCAACTTGACGTAGGTGCCACAAGTTTTTGGTAAATGACTGGATACAAGTTGAACTTGTACCAAATCTAAGCAACTTATCGAAAAGTCGAGGTATTCCGAATTGGTGGTGTCTGATGTTTTAGCCCTTTTCTGAGAAAACCCAAATGTGCTCTGTCGAATTAGGATCCGGCAGATTGAGTGGTCAGAATATTAATTGGAATTCATCATTATTCTCTTCGAACCACTCCAAAACTTTTTTCCCAAATGGAAAAAGAACCTTCCAGCAGGACAACGCCTAATGTCACAAGGCTCGAATAGACACCATGTAAGAGAGCAACTTAATCTGCAATCATGCTCAAACAGTCCGCAGCTTTCATGGTCTGCTCTCCCACAGCTAAGGGTTCCGGAATCGCCCATGAAAACGTCCCCCAAAGTATGAGATCACCTTTCCCAGTTTGTGTATGACCTTCTGTACATGGGTGTGAGCAACTGTTTCCCTGGAAGATAGCCAACCGTGACACGACTGTCGACGTGATGAATGAAAAATCATGATTTATCAGACCAGGCAACTCACTTCTACTTATCCATAGTCCAGTCTCAATGTTCCCTAGATTACTGTAGGCATGATTGAAATGTTACTTGGTCAATAAAGCCACACGTGTGGGACGTCCGTTGCTCAGTTCCATATCCAACAGTGTCTGCTGGACTGTGTGTCCAGAAACATTTACACCTGGACCTAATTTTCTTTTATTGGGTTGTTGGCTTAGTCGCCAATTTTGATTTACGAAGTGGGACAGTCCCTGATTTTTTCTTTGACTCTCGGTCATCTAACAGCTAAGAATCTACCAGTGATTTCAAAGTGGTACCTATCCACTTTGCATAAATAGCAACAGCAGATTGTGAACAACCTACCAGTCATGCAGTTTTGGAGATAACCGTTGCGAGTCTTCGGACCATTACAATCTGCCTTCTATCAAATTCGCTTGGATCAGTACCCTTTCTCATCCTTCGCAAAAGTACGAGCAAGAATGATTTCTTACCTTCTCTAGCAGCAATTAAATATCATTCCCGCGCTTAATCCATCACGTGCTCTTCACGTCATCAAGACGAGCTCGATAAAAAATGTGGAGAGGGCCAGAGTGTATCGATTAACTTAATGGATTTAATTCAATAGTTATTCACACAGTAGAATTGGTAAATAAATGTTGGATCTCAGATCTTCCTAAACAATCCTGCGTATACGCTGATAAATGTAAGTATTTCAAATGCTTTCTTTTTCAAATGATTTTATTAATGACGAATTTCATTGAAATTTTTTCGAACTTTGACAGATCTGTACCTTTTGAGGTTTAAATATTCTAAATTAACTCACAGTAAAAAATGTCTTAGATTTCAGTCCAGATCATTTATATTATTCTGCTAAAACAAATGCGATGTAATTTTTATTATTAAATTTTACAATAAGGGAGATAGTTTCTTAACCCAAACATCTTCACTTATTCTGAACATAAAAATTCAATAATATGTTAGCCAAATCCAGGTATATTTGATTAATTACTCGCATTATTCAAAAGAATATGCAGTCATTTCTCCGCAATATTGTTTCAAGACTTACTTAGTTAATCTTTATTCAACATATTTTATTAATTTCTGTTTTGAAAAAATATTAAGACATCTTTTGTTCTCGAAATAAATTTTACTCATTGTTTCTCGATTACACTGGGGTCGATTTATATTACTTTTAATACAAATATGATTTCATATTTCTATGTGATATTAAAAGATGAAAATTAACTTCTAACAAAATTAAGAAAATTAGAATACCTTTTATAAACAATGCATTTCCTATAAACTATTTGAGAATGGTTGCAAGAATTAAATAAAATAATTTGCTTGTGGAATCATTTATTTTTCAGGGGTACTCCCCTCTTTTCGCATCGGTGCATATACAAAGATGCAGAAGTTATGTATTTTTATTTCATTCTGGAGCCATCTAATTTTTTTTAAAACTATGCTCGTTTCGAAAAAGTATTAATTCTCATTGAATTTTTAAAAAATAATTATAATACGATTGTTGCGATAATACGTATTATCGCAACAATTGCCAACGTTCAAGATAACTCAAGTTGACAACCCCGATTTTGCATGTATCGTATGCGCTGAATTGGCAATTATATGCTTCGTTTCATATAATGTCACCAATAGATTGCGATAATACGTAAGTACCGAAAATATTAAGAAATATTGGCTAAATAATTTGAAAATGGGATATGAAAAAAGAGTGAATGTCGTTTTCTTAAGGCTGGTTCCACTCGATGCACCTTTGGGCCACTCAACGCGTTTCTTGTCACCCCACCTCTAGTGTGAAGAGGGGAGATAATTAATTTCACACGTGGAAATAAATTTGATTGAAAAGGGAGTGCCGGACTCATTGGTACTATGATTGAGTCGGAAGAAGCGTTAAAAAGTTTTCCCCGTTTTCAATGCACAAACAGCCACGTGTGAAGATTGTAGCTTCCATAATACAGGGTGTATCCGGGTTTAAAGTATTCAAAACGTATGGCTTATTGTTACGGAACTACCCATCAGAATGCAATAAACTGTTCATCTGTGGATTGGAAACCCCTCCAAGATTTTTTTGGGCCGCACGTGCGTGCATTATTCAGCAATCGCAGAAGATAAACTTGTTGCACTGATTTCATTAGTAAGCAAATGGACGCCACAGCAAAAGTTACAGTGCTTACTTTGGTTAACAGAATTTAAATCAGTCACGCGTGTACAGCGACGTGTTGGAACAGAATGGAATGTGTGATTACTGGCTTGCCTAATAGAATCAGGACTCGTACAAAATGAATCACGCTCACTATCAACAGTGTCTTCTATCACGAAAACTTAAGGATACTTATGTCAGTTTGAGATACCAAAGTTCCAGTCTCTTTTAAAGTTCTTTCCCATTGGAGGATAGATTTTGATGTCGGATGTGATCGACATTCCATTCCATTCTGTTTGAACACATCGCTGTACACGCGTGACTTATTTAAATTCCATTAACCTAAGTACTCACTGCACCTTTTGCTGCAGCGTCCAAATCTTTACTAATGAAATCAGTGTAAAAAGTTTATCATCTGCGATTGCCGAATAATGCGAGCATGCGTGGCCGTTCGGACTGGATCCAAAAATTCCCAAAGGTGTTTCCAATTCACGGATGAACAATTTCTTACAATCTGATGGGTTGTTCTGTAATAATAAGCCCTAACTCTTATGGATACTTTAAGCCCGCACATCCTGTATATTTTTAGTTGAGTCAACTAGTGGGAAGGACAGCGCGACTTTCTAGAGATTGAGGGAGTGATACAACAGGAGGTGCCAATGCACCACGTGTAAAGGTATACAGGAGATTTCTGTTTAACACTAGCTCTCAACTGTGTCTTTTTCTTTTATTTGATGCAGCACAAGTTGGCCCATATAAAAGGGCTGTAAGACATTTAATCACCGGCCTAGCTAGCTTTGAGGGGGCCCTGTATCGAAATTCCTACTGGGCCCTTTTTAAGATATGAAAGCCCTGTTAGTGGACTGTAGTTACACATGTTGGGGGCCCCGTATCATTCATACGGCGGTAGCTACGCCCCTGCATTTAATCAATAAATGCTTCAGATCGATTTTTTGAAGAAAAAAAATCAAACATTTAAAAATTTGCTGTATAGTATTTGAATATACAATCAATGAAGATAAAACCTCGTAAAAGAGAAATCTCTTCGAGAAATTTGCATGACACATATTTCAGAAGTTAAAGCAGTATAGGGCAACAGGTCTTACCGACAGGCATTATTTGTTGAGATCTTCGTGTGCATCTCCTTTGCCAAGCTGCTGGCATGATTCTTGGTACGTCGCCACGTTGTATGGCTGCATCCCTCTTTGATTTCATCAAGTGCAGTTGTGGTTTCACTCCTAGAAAAAGTGAGAAAAAAATTAATACCTATATATTTTTATAAATAGCTCATTTTAACTCATTGTTTTAGAAATAAAATTATTTATTCTTGACTGAGCTGATAGTAAAACATGTTTGCTGAATTATTCCATACGTAGAATACCGATAGCTGAATTTCATCGTTCTCCTTTGGTTGAATCCTATTTCGGCCCACACTGGATTTTTTTTTTTTTTTTTTTTTTTTTTGCTTAACATTTTTGTTGTTAAGTTTGCTATTCTTCTTTATTAGCTTTAAAATAAAAGATCGTTATTAGTTATCTAAACTAATTATAAAACACTAGTAATTGAGCCATTTGAATCTTTTCCACACTTAATTGTAAATTGATAAACACGTGTGAGTGAAGGTTGCTGTTTAGAATAAGTCGAGAGCAAGGCTTAACAGATTTTTTTATTATTTGGAAACAAAAGGAAATTATTAAACGCAAGAGGTTTAAATGCTGCAAAGAGTGAATGCATCGGAAATGTGGGAATATTATTGGGAAAAATATAATTTATAATTATTAATAGAGATGCCGTTCGAAAGTAAAAGAAAATTCGCATGATGAGTCTAAGACCAAAAAGAAAGGTACGCGTTTCAACAAAAATGATTAAGAACATTCCAAAATTATTCCTATATCTTTTTTAAAAAGCTAAATTTTGCAGGATTTTGTTCTTAAAAACTTTAATTTTTCTCAACTAAACATAGATTTCTTCAAAAGTTGAATTTTTCATGGAATTGTTCAATAAGTTTTAAAAATTTCCATTTTTGTGTGTCCTTTGGATCTCAATTTATTCTTATTAGAATGTCCTTAATTTCCTATTTTTGTAAATTAAATTTTACACAATTTTTTTTTTTAAATTTTTTTCATTTTTGCTCCATTGGACAAAACGCCATCCCCCCCCCCTTCAGTTTCTTTGATCTCGACTTTGTAAAACGCTCTTCGACACCATTTTGGCGCAGCTTGAGAAAAGTTTCGTCAAGGGGTAGGCTGTAATTCA
>BMAV01012399.1:82704-96610 GCA_019973955.1 Trichonephila inaurata madagascariensis | reverse complement strand
AAATAATCCCTATTTGCTATTGGGATATTGCTCACTATTTCATTGGTTTTAATTTTATTTTCTCGGAACCCTATTTTTTTTCTGTAATAAAAGTATCCTAAGTTATTTTTTATAACATTAGGTATCTGCCAGTGAAAGTTTCGTCAAAATTGGTCCAGCCGTTTCAGAGATTAGCCGGAACAAACAGACAGACAGACAAAAAATTTTAAAATTGATTTTTTCATATAAGTACCGTATATACTTTTAAATGCATTTAGTAGAAAGCTGTTAATTTCAAATTACAAACAGACACTTCATTTTTATTTATATGTATAGACGATAATTCTTTTTTAGATGTTTGACCTAAGAGGGGAAAATATTCAAAAGTCGGAAAGTGGATTTATAATAGCGTTTCTTCAGGTATGTTATTTAATTTTTCTTGCGTTTTTCGAGTAATATATATCAGTGCTTCTCAAAGTTTCAATATCCGCGACCCAATATTCAATCAGTTTTTCTTGCCCCCCCCCCCCTCATACCATAACAATGCACTGAATTCAATAATGCTATACTTTGACACTAAAAACTACGATACGATCTTAACCCTCTTAAGTGTGCCACCGGTGTATATAAACGTCTCGTTCAGTCAAAGCGATAATTTCCAAGGACGTATATATACGTCTTTCTGCAGGATGAACTTTTCTCTACACTGCTATCCATAAAATTATTCAGAAGGCTTTGGGATGCAATAAAAGGACCTTGACACTGTTTGAGAAGGATTTACTTATTTCAGATTATTTGCTTCTTTATTCCTTCCCCAACTATACATCGCATACGCACCCCTACTTTGAAAACAGTTGGCACTGGGATAACTTTTAATTGGCAGTTAAGGGAGTAATTATGAATCGCACACAGATTATAAGTTTTAATTTTTTTTATTTAATTTTATGTATGGCAATTCCATGGGCTCGCTCGTAATTATTAAACTTGCTCTTAGTATTGTTAAAATAATTATAAAATATATTATGTAGCACTGACACATTTATAAGTGTAATAAATCAATGTAAATGTGTATTTTATTTTTTTATAAATTCATAATTTTTTTAAATAGTCTTTTGTTTTTGACTTTTCAATATGCTCGCGGCCCCCTCATAGAGTTATTACGCCCCCCTAAGGGGGGCGTGCCCCACAGTTTGAGAAACGCTGATATATATGTAATATATGTTTATGTTAACCAGATAAATAAGTATTAGTAATAAAATAGGTTTATTTTACAAAATTGCCAATCTTTTTATCCAATATTTTATAAGGGACACTTACTCTGAGATTGACGAATACACTCGTCATCGCTCGATTTCCGTGACGCACATGGTTGCGCGATCTCAAACGGGGGCGTCACAGTTAGCTGGTTAAAGAACATGTTTGAATTATCATGATAATCAGAAACTTATTCAAGATGTAGTCCAAGCCAGTTTTCTTTCTCTTACAAGGTTCACTCATTCAATTATTGTAAAATCAGTTATGTGCAAAGTGTAATCTTTGTATATAATATTATTCATTAAAATCTGTACCATTGTTCTGGGAGAAAAAACAGGAAAATTTATGCGAAACTTACGCTACTATCAGCCATTAGAGTGTGGGTGTCATGCTCCTTCTTCAGGAGATAATTTAAAACATCATAGTGACCCGCTGCAGCTGCTAGGCACAGGGGAACCTTTCCATCCTATTATATGAACAAAAAACATTTCATTCTACAGAAAATGTTGTAAGATTTTTTAAGGGAATCTCTTTTACAGAACTCTGAATTAAAGATGAAAGGTTAAACGAAAATCTACTTACGCTTGTGGCGGCTGTTGGCGATGCTCCACTGTTTACAAGCAACTGAACTACATCGAGGAAACCGTGCCTTGTTGTGTAATGCAGTGCTGTCCATCCATTCTACAAAGAGAAAACATTTTTTAAAAATATTAATGGATGCTGCAATATTTCTTATGGTATTTTTAAAAATATATACAAATACAAATAGAGTCTAGTTTAAAACGATTTTTACGGTACGTATGTAATATATATATACCACCGACTAATTTCGCCAAATCAAAAGACGTTGCCAAATGCTGTCATCATTATTGCTGTGTTTGAATAAGCGCAGGAACGATTTCCACTATTAGTCACATATCGTGGCATTTGATGCCGTCTTCTAATTTGATGAAATTGGTGGGCAGTATAAAACGTAAGTACCCTTTTAACTTAATGTTCTTTCTTTCTTAGATAAAAAATTTACACACATAAAGGCTTAAAATTAAACTCTATTTTAACTTTTATAAAAGAAAGTATTCATTAGTGGTACAAAAAGGCAAATTATGAAATTCTCAAGTTTCCAGTGGAGCTAATTTTTTTTAAAATTCGTTTCCCTATGTAAAAATCCCATTAGAATCTTTTCTAACACAATACGATATATGTGTAAGATTTTTAAACTTTTCTTTTATATGATACTGATTTTACAAAGTAAGAGCCGTGTGCGGTTGATTTACACTACTGTAACACTATAAAAGATATATCAGCAATAAATGAAATTAATTCAAAGCATTGCTTATCATGGGGTTTAATTAAACAATCAAATTTACAGAGAAAGAAAAAAATAATTCCGAAAATCAATATCTTATGCAGCCGCTATGCGCAACCTGTATCCTTAAATTATACAGAATCTGAATTTGTCCCGCTGGCATCCCAGATGACTATCTGAAGCCAATATACAATCACGCTGTTTGGCCGACGAGCAAGTCGCTGACCGCTGATATTTAATGGGTGACATATCTTGAAGCTATGGAAGAAGCCCAACCAATCGTGCATTGAAGAAGGCCTTTACATTCTAAGCAATATAGGGATTAGCATACATGTTGTTGAAAGACAGCTCCGGGAATTATGCAGGACCTAGGGCACAGCTTTCTAGATGCTCTTTTTATTCAGGGTTCCTGGAATTTGGATTTGACGGGATATCCCATGATATATTCTAGCACCCGAGACATAACTCATGGCTCTAGATGCTGAATAATACATTATGGCAGAAGCTTTAATTTGTAGTGTCTGATACGCGTTCATTTTTATAGCCCAATCTGTAGCAGTAATCTTTTTTTAAAGACGATTTGTTGCCAATAGTCATGGCATTGATTGTGTTGGTTGAGCCCATTGTAGTTAGCAGTAGTTCAGCGTCAAGGAAATCCTTGTACATAATCAAGGCAGCAGTAGACATAGAATCACCATAGGGACAAACAATACAACACCTGTAGATGTACTGCGATGCACTAGAGGATGTTGTATGGTCTGTTACCGTCATACAAAAGAAAAATCTATCGTCCCATGGTGACGTCATCTTATATTGTCCACTGTGGGGTTCGTCTTTTCCAGCTTTCCATAATCCATTCTTCCACATATGCATCACTGTTGTGGCATGTCCATTTCACAGAGTTTGATTATGAGCCTCGTTAAAGTTGCGCTAGTTGCTTATATGATGCTCTACGTCTCCGAAGAAACATATTGATCTCTACTCAATAACTAAAAGTAGGCGAATGCCGATTTACACATTTCAACGCACCATTACAATGCTTGCTTATATACGATTCCTTTGGAACTTAAGAGGATGTTTATCTATTTCCACATATGCTATCACTTTGTTATTCAAATCGTTTGCAAATCCTAATCTGTTTTGTATTTCTAGTAAGTTTTGTTTGACTTCAATTCGATAATTCTTCATTGTGTGTTGAATTCACAATCAGATCAGTATTGTAATTGATTATAAAAACGCTGATTTCCGCCACACGTTGTCTTATTCAATAAAATCTTGCTGTTACTGAGAGACTAGTTAAATAACGAATGAGTAGATATAAGGTTGTGACGGGGTCACGCGCCTTTTTTTAACATAACCTCTGGGTTCTTTGGTGGCCAAGATTAATGACAACTCTTTTCCAACCAAAACCCAAGAAGCGAAATGTGAAAAAGAAATGCAAATAAGATAGCTTCTAAATAACGGAAGTTTCAGTAAGTGAGATGGCAATTTTGGGGAAGGGTATGTGTGATAGGGAATACTGTGAATTGACAGCCAATCGTGAAGTTACCTGGAAAACCAGCCATTAATACAAGGTGCATACCATTGCACGCGCACCCAGACGTTTCCACATAAAGATTGAATCTAAGTTTGGATTAAGGTAGGACTGATTATTTGATATTAGGACTTGTAATATTATTAGAAGTGAGAGTAGGTGGATAAAATAATTAGAGAAAGTGGTCTAAATTACGCGATTCGGTTTAACTATCATTGTGTGTTTGTTCATTATAGATTCTCGCTTGGTAAAATTTATCTAAATTGTTAGACATTTAAGTTTTATTCTTAATAATGTCATATTAAGAATTAAAAATGTCTATTCCTTTTGCAAATCCTACACCTCTAGCTCACGCTGACAATCAAAGATACGGTCACCAAAGAAGGGCGGTATCACAAGGTTTAATGGCACAAAAGCTGATTTCTGCTAAGCTGCTAAAGGATCATGATATACAGACCACGAAAATGTTTTTTTGAAGGTTTACTTTCAAACATTTTTAGTTTCTCGTTTTTACTTCTAATTTTTATAAATTAAATGAATCTTATAACAGATTCTTTACTCCATTTTGGAGAAAAAAAAAGTACTTTGAAATCGCTTCATAAGCATTGCAATTCGTATTTTTGAGAATCTTAGAAGAATTCAAATTTTGTATTCCTAAAGGAAACTGACGATGCAACGCTTATTCCAGATTTTAGCTCTGTTTTAGTTTTTCTAGGTCATTGGTATTTGAATTATGCTGCTTATTAGAAACAACTACAGGCAACAAATTGTTTTGAGACTGTCTTGACTTGCAATCAAAGAGACAGATCCAAGCTCAAAACACGCTTTAAGAGAACAATTTTCATATAAATTTGGAATTTAGATATCCTGACATTATGTAGTAGAAACATTCCAAAATACGTCAATTTTAAGCCTATTTAACATTAATGCATAAGAAAGACAATATGGAACGTGTGACAGAAAAAATTGATGGATTTATGCATAAATAAGTAGAATTATGAAATAAACTACTTTCTAAAGCAGTGATTCCCAAAGTGGTCTATATAGACCCCCAGGGGTCTATGATAACCTTCAAGGGGTCCACGCCAACGAAAAAATAATTTGGAGGTCCATGAGATGTAAATGAGGGTCTATAATAGTGGCTCTCTTTAAAACAAATGAAGATTTTAATTTTAAAAGAAAATTTAGTCAAGTGGAAACTAGATTTTATCTATTTTTAATAGATTTACTTACCTAATTCTAATGAGGTTAATTTGCTTTTACAATGTGACAGCATATATTTTATTAAAACAAGGCCATGTCAGCAATTTTGGCTTTAAAAAGACATACTTATTATTTATTACGAATTATGGAATATCGTGAGAAAATTTTTAATTACTTTTCCTAATGAAAAGCAGTTTCAACATGGTTGCCAATCTCCAAAACAAAATAAATGAGAGGGAAATAAGGGCTGGACACTAGTAACCAAGAAGATTTAGGGTCAAACCTGACAAGATTGATCTCAAGTTATTTTATATATTAATTAAATTTTAATTAAATTAACATGTTTTTTTAAGGCTTAAGCACTATACTTCACTACAGTTACAAATTTTAATCGTCTAATGTAAGTAGCTCTATACCAGCTATCAAAAAGACATTCAAGTTGGTAAATTCGAAAAAATTCGATATTTGGTAAACTGGGGGTCTACTTCAAACTGAAAAACATGGAAAGGGGTCTATGATACAAAAAAGTTTGGGGACCTCTGTTCTAAAGTATAAAGAAGTCAGAATATAATATTCGAATGTTTTATTATCGAAAATGTCTTACGATTTTGGCTGATATACCTTAACAAAGATAGGCTTAATATAATAAAGCTTTCTAGAATAGATTTCAGTTTTACACGACTTACATTATCTGCTACGTTGATATCTGCCCCTTGTCCAAGCAGTAGACCAACCATTTCCCTGTGTCCTTGAGCTGCTGCCATGTGCAAAGGTGTCCTTCCTTGCTTGTCAGCCGTTTGAAGCTGTTCCGTGGATCGACTCAACAAGAGACCGGCCACTGCTAAATGACCACCTCTTGCAGCTAAATGCATAGGTAATATACCCTACAATCATATAAAAAAACAGATTATAAAAATTACCGATCAGAATAAAAAACTACATTTTTTTTAAAAAAAAGGCATGTAGTGTTGAAAATACTTGCCTGTGTAACTGTGGCTGCATCCGTTTGAACGCCGGAACTATTCAGCAAAACACGTACTACACCTTCGTGTCCTGATTCTGCTGCTAGATGCAACGGTGTAAAGCCATACTGTGGAAATTGAACAAATCCTGATTGAGCACATCAGAAATAATACTAATAAGTTTTCATATTATAAAATGTTATTAAAAATCGGTTCATATACATATAAATGACTGCACGGAAGACGTGAGAAATATTCCGGTATTTTCTGAAGTTTACATAATTATGCTAATTAAAATCAAGCACTAGATGGGAATATACAGCTGCAGATGAAACTTACGATCCCTGAAGATAGTCTTAAAATAGGTGATTAAATATGAGGTAAAAAAAAGGAGGAAATTTAGATTCTTAATATTTAGGCAGATCATCCATTGAAAGTGCCGCGTCGGTATTGCCGGGACGATAATGTTCTGTTACAGGCAATGCTGTTGAAGCAATAATATTTGCTCCTGATGAAAGCGGCGTTAAACGACCTGGAAAAGTACTGGAGGAACAGATGCTGGTAAAGCTATTGGAATTGGAGAGACTGCAGGAGTTAGATCATGTCTCTGCATTGGCGTCGCTCTCTGACTGTTCTCGCGATTCCAGAGTCTCTTTTTAGGTGGAATACGTCCCGCCCACGAAAGTGACACGTGATGTATAGTCACTTCTGTTTGGACGTATTTGGTGAAACTGTTCTTCTATTGGTCCAAGTTCCCTTCGCGCGGTGTACTTTGAAACCGGCGGCTGGCGTGGGAACTGCGTCGGCATCTTACTGTCGGCTTGATGGAGGGAGGTCAGAGGTTGACTTCCCTTAGGACATCAGCGCCGGGGTGTCCACCCTGGGATACTTTCCCACGAGAAACTACTTGACCGTTGAAACATCACTCGTTCCCGACGGGAAATGGGTCTTTGGTGAATACCGCCGCGAAAGAATCATTTTCTGAATATACATATGTTCAGAAAATTTCATGTAGAGACTTAGTATTAATTGCCATTTATAACTGAATTACAAAATAAATAAATAAATAAAAATTTTTTATTTCTAATGGTAGATTATGAACAGTTACAGCAAGTATAAAGAAGAAAAAAACCTGAAACAGAGTTCATTAATCTAGCATACCTCTAGCGTTTGGACAGTCCACCAGCGTTCCACTGTCACACTCGAAAAGTATCAACCTGAGGTGAGTGAGACTAAGGCCAAGTTGTATATCTTTTAGCCACTATAAAGTGTTTTCAGGTGCCCCACGAGGAGGTAGATCTACTGCGCACAGTTTTGTATTTTGTTTATTTTTTACTTTGAATAGAAGAAAAAATCATTTTGACGGAAAGAGCTATTGCAGATCTGTTGGTAGCCAAAGACGAAGGAAAAAATCGACGATGAATTAATTTTGCCGAGATTGTATTTGGTGTTCTTGGCCAGGATTGTCCAAAGAATTTGTTAGGCTTAACGTATGACGCCTCCAATTAGGCTTAACGTAGTTGCATTCAAAAAAAAATTTTGAAGCTCGCAGTATTTTACACTTTTTAATTCCTTTTAAAGTCTGCAACGTAAAATATATGCTAATAGATAATCAGCTGGAAGGATGATAATTTGATAAACAAACATGTAACATTTTATAATAGCTCATTACAATTTTACGATACAGTGCGATTACTTCGGCATAACGTTTCGCCATTTCACTTCTCACACACACAAAAATGTATTCTATTATTATATATATGTTACTAATCTATATTTTTTCAGCCGGAATTGATTTCGACTTACATCATCGCTAAGGCTTGTATCTCCAGGTCTTTCACTGGGGATGGTAGCAGGAATCTGCGTCAACATTTCTTGCACGAACTCCGTCTGTCCGCAGCTGGCCGCCACATGAAGAGCTGTCATTCCAGTCTAAATGAAACAGAAACGATTCAACTGTTGCTGAGCATTCAGAACCTTAATATTAACTTTTAGTTGTGAATTTCATCAATTTACAAGAGAAAATCTAAACTTTTTAAAATTACTGGATTTGCTTAAAATAAAGGCAGATTTTTTTTTTCGTTTTATGACCGTTAATTAGTTTTTCTCGCTATGTTAAGATAAACATATAAATCAATGATACGGCATAAATGAAATAATTACCTTTTTACTGCATACTCGCCACGAAACTGCTGATTTCAAAGCTTGGAGAACTTTCACATGTCCATCCTTAGCGGCAAAATGCAAGGCTGTGTACCCATCCTGAATGAAAAATTTTAAAGAAATGAAATTTTAAATCGAAATGTCACCTCAGTTTTGAACATTTTATTTTAATAACCGCATTTCGTATAAACTGTTGAACAAAAAATTAGAATAATATTTCCATTGATTCAAATTAATTTCATCATTATGACAGTATCTCTTTATTAAGCTATCGTGGTCTGTAGTATACAGGGATTACTTTTATGGGGGAGGGGGAAGGATTATATTTTAAAAAACAAAACGCGTTGACGGAAGTTTCGAGGCATAATTTTAGGCTAAAAATTAAGAATCTGTTCGTCTATACGGGGGAAGGGTTGAACCTCCTTATTCCACTCTTATGCTTGTCACTACTTTGTCACTCTAACTAAAATTTTAAAATAGTTCTTAAGAGGGTTCCCCCATGTAATGTGTTAAAAAAATCAAAAAAATTATTTTTTTCATTAATTGCTTCCTTAACATATCTAAAATACGTTGGTAAAGTAATTTTTTTAAGATTCAGTCGTTATAAGGAAGCAGGTGTTAAAAGAGCAGCTTTTTGGTGAGCTGAGATTTTCATTGTTTTAATCGGACTTGAATCTTTATAAACACGTTTTTCTCAAAACTGTGTTTTTCAAACTTTCCTCCATCATATCCCAAAAACGGTTTCACAGAATGACTTCAAATTTATAGGGTAACACAAATATATCCATAAATGAACTACGATCATTCCGCAATTCAAAATATTTCTATTTTCTTATAACAAAAACATAACAAAAAAACTCATGAAATTCGAAACTTTTTCTTCAGAGGTCTACTAAACATCCAATTTTTGATATTTTCAGTTGAATATAGTTCATTCAGTGCATTTTAGCTTATAGATCAAAACGATGTTAATTTTTTATTTATTTTTTTTTATTTCAGATAAGCCAATCAGCTGGAATCGTGGAGGAAGTGAGCGTCCATTTTTTCGAGGCGGGTGTGTTCAGAGCGCTATAACTCACCTTCTATTGGATATTTTTGTGGCTAAACACACATTTACATACATACTCTTAAGATACATATAAATAAATGATAAAAAACGTAAAATTCTATCAGTTTACTGGTCGTCAAAAAAAAGTTTCCTAAAATTGCTTAAAAAACAGGCCGTTACATGGGTGAACCTCCTTATGTTCCCAAAGTGGGCGCTATAGACTTTTAGAGGTGGTAGCAAAATAAGTGGCAATTGGTAGGTACAAGAGTTGGACAATTGTTATGTAATTCAGGAACTCAATACGTTTTGACTGCAATATGTATACTTGCAGTGACTTCAAGAGTACGATGATAGCCTTATCATCAATGTAGACTAGATTTCAAATCTTCAAAGATTAGTTTTTTAGGATTAAGTTTTATTAGGATTAATGCGCCTTTCCGTGTCGATTTAAGCTCATTTCGGGCCCTGGGAACCCCCCCCCCCTTCTACAGGCCCCCTTGGCACTGGAGGATCAAAATTTATAATCAGAAAATCTGGTTAAGTCCAGCTTATTCGGGCCCCAGGGCACCCGCCTCAAGCGCCCAATGGATAAACAGGCACTATCGCCTTACACTAAGAATTACCAGTATAAAGTATACAGGCAAGTGTGTGTGTGTGTGACAGAAGTCACACAAAATGAATTTTTAAAATTAAATTTTATTTTGGGAAAATTGTGGCAGATTGCATTATTCTGTCATATCTGCTTCTAAAAAGACATGTTGATAGTACAGAACTGAACCTGCGAAAAAAAAATGGATTTATTCAATCTTTTATGAGCCACTTGTTACAATGAGGTTAATTCATGTGACGTCATAGTCACATGATAGTGAAAGCCACGTGATTCTAGCCAATCAATTCAAAAACTCATGTGACGTCATAGTGTCACGATAAAAACTATCTTGTGTTTCCAACTAATCAGTTCACGCGCTCCGGTGTTGCCAAGTTTTGCTCTCTTTGCAGAAACTTTCTCTTAAAAAGTACATATGTATACAAAATGCATTTTATTTAAAAGTATAAGCATAAAATACGACTTTTTTTTAATTTAAAAAAATCTTTTTGAAGAAATTTTTTCTTTAACATTTAAACATCTTTACCCAAATAAGAAATTTGAAATTTTATCTGAGTTTTACAAATAGAACAAGTACAATTAGTTTAATGTTTGTTTTGAATTCAATGGAAGACACGTGTTTGTTTTTATCATGTGACTTCATGAATCAAGTCCATTAGCACAGTTATGTTTTGAAATGTTAGAGTTTCATTTATTAATTATAAGACACTTTAAAAGGATATTTTTTAGAAACAATACTTATATTAAAGAAACTTACAGCATTTTCTTCCGTTGCAGAAGATCCAGCTTCTATTAATACTTTTACTACTTCAGCATGCCCACCAGATGCTGCCAGGTGTAACGCAGTGTTTCCTGTCTAATTTTTAAAAAAAAGACATGTTACATTACTAAAACAAACAAAATGATGGATAATTTCTTTATTCATGTGTTCTTTTTTAAAATTATTTATTCATTTCATCGATCATTTTATTTTTAAGAATTAACGGAGAAACAAGATAGTTGATTTGTTTTTATAAACGATTGAAAAATAGGTTTTACTGTTGCATTTTAATACTGTTGTAATTTCCAATAAAAGTAATTAGTTTTTATTTAATGTATTTTTCCAATTGGATTTTTTTAAAAAAGAAAGCATTAAAACATTTTATTTATCCTTATGTAAAATGCATTGTTTTTATGCAGCTAGTTGCTTAATTTATGATTTTACTTGATTATTATGTGCTGGTTAAACATTAATATGAATAACTAGAATTCCAGAAAATTTTGAAAATAATATTTTGTGAAGGGATCAAAGAAGATATTCCATTAAATGAAGCTAAAAAATTACATTTTAAGCAGTTATAATAGTTCATTTTATGCTATTAATAATTGCTTTATGCTGTTGTGCTGCATAGCACAAATATTTTTCAATCTAAATTTTTAATAGTTATGATTGCAAATATGATGAACAAGTAATGGAGTATTAACTTCCAAGGATATTACTGTAATTACATTTAAAAATTTGAACTTGGAGATAATTTAGATTAAAATTAAAATTTCCCGTATTTCTATATTACAATTTCCTCTCCAAAAGCAACGATATCAACTACAAAATCCATTTTCTGAAGTATTTCTTTTTAATAATGAATATACGTGAATCTCTTATAGTTCTTTAATCTTAAGTGTAGGTATCTTAATGAGAGAGAGAATGCTGTTTTATTTGTTTTAACTACATGCAAAAGCCTAGAGAAACAATAATGAAAGCAACTTACCAAATTTCTCGCTGATGTCACCATAGATCGGTTGAATTTCATCAACTCTTTGATTACAGCAACGCTTCCTTTCATAGCTGCAATGTGGGCACACGTAAAACCGTTCTGAAAATAATTTTAAATATATTTATCTTAATATTTTTAATTAAAAAAATAGAAAATTCTTTGACTATAATTCTCTCTAAAATTGTGACTTTTTGGTAACGCGTCGCTCATTTAACTATTAATTAAAAGATTTACTCTAAAATAAAAAAAAGGTGTAAATTAATATGATGTGTATTCACTTATATAAATTAACTCTATGATTAGTGAGAACATGAATTTAAAATTTAATTGTATATAACGTAAAAATGTATTGATTTTGTGTATTGTAGTAGTGGCAATTAAAAATTATGGATATTAATCAAATCATCGTTCATTTAGGTAATTTTAAGATATTGTAAGAGAGAATTTAGCATCTCTCATGTCAAACAATCAAAAAAAAAATCCTCTTTCTGAATTTAAATACAAGGAAAAACAGGGGAAAATGTAGTTATTAAAATATAATCACATGTTTAAGAGTAGAGAAATATTAGTAAATTTTAAGTACTCCGTAAGGCATGTGTAAGCTATTCCTTTACTAGGAATCTCGAATAAATCTGTCAAAAATTCAAGATCTAATCCTCTTAAAGAGGATTAACGAATAAATCTGTCAAAATATAGATTTTCGTTTTTTTAATGAGAAACTAATGACT
Organism: Trichonephila inaurata madagascariensis; assembly: GCA_019973955.1. Taxonomy (NCBI): domain Eukaryota; kingdom Metazoa; phylum Arthropoda; class Arachnida; order Araneae; family Nephilidae; genus Trichonephila; species Trichonephila inaurata. Next base: position 84,072 of record BMAV01012399.1, on the reverse strand, counting down.
CTAGGGTTTCGAAATTATCATATATTAGTTACGAATTTCCTTAGATAAAAATATACAATTAGAACTTTAAGTAAATATTGCATGCATTCTCAAATACTCGTTCAAACGATAATTGGAAACAAATAAATATGCACGACTCACAATCTCAAAAACCTAGGAACAAATCGGCTCGACCGAAGGCCGAATTTCGACTCAATGAATTGAATGATTGTTTATGGTATTAGGCCAAAGCCTAGACGTGGACAACGGTCCTCATATAATACAGTCTTACCACTTTCACCAATTGATATACAGTTTGAAATTCCCTGTTTATCGGAAAATATGTACGGTAATAATATTTGATTAATAAAATGATCCGGATTATGATCTTATTGACACACACAGAATCGAGAACAAAACGAGGCCCCCATTGAGGGGCCCGGGTCCAGTTGGCCCATGCCTTAAGATATCCCTACACACATACACAGACAGAATAGTTTAAATTAATAATTGGTAGACCATGATACACAAAAATGGCGCTTCATATTTTTATTTGATTTTGACTGGACGTCTCGCTTATGAAAAGCGAAAAACAAAAATCAAATTTAAGATTTTGTGGTACTTTAGATTTACGTAAATGAAGTTTTATTAAAGAAAGTTGGAAAAAGTAAGATTTTAGAGTACATTTTTCATAAAGTACATTCAAATTCTGAAAAAAAGTAAAATACTGATGTATTGAGAGAAAGCCGAAGGCTACGTTGCTATAGTTTTTCGACGGTAAAGAGTATATTTGTGATATTAAACAATGCTTTTTAAAAAGATCATAGAAAAAAAAACATATGTAATGAAAAGAGTAAATGTGATCTAAATTAGTTTTTTAACCAAGATATTTTTACATCCTGTCTTAGGCAACATGTATTGTTATTGTTTTAGCAACAAAAAGGAACAAAGGATCTCTTTTGCTTACGCCAATTTTTAACGCATTTAACTACTCTAGTTTACTAATAACTTAACTCCGCTGTTATAATTTATTTTAATCTATTCAGTACTGAGGTTTATATCGCTCGCATTCAAATCACAGCCACTGAATAATTATTTTTCAAGATGATAATGACACGCTCGTGTTCGTTTATTTTGGCAATGGCTGAAGGATCGATTCTTTCTCTGTAATGAGGTAAAGTAAAAATAGATTCTACTTACCGAATTAGCCATCGACACCAATTCGGGTTTGTGTCGCAGGAACAGTTTTACAACTTCGGGGTGGTCATTTTCAGCAGCTAATAGTAATGGAGTTTGACCCGTCTAAAATAGAAAATAGTCGATGAAGATTTGTGAATACGGATTCAAATCCAATGAAAATACAAAAAAACAATTTATTATTATTCGATC
>BMAV01012399.1:56436-67510 GCA_019973955.1 Trichonephila inaurata madagascariensis | reverse complement strand
AGGGAAATTAATCGTGGAACTTGTTACTTACACACCATGCTATTGTTAGAACTTGAATTATGTGACATGAAGTAACATAAATAATTCCTGTAATATTTACCATAAAATCTCATCAAAAAAATGTCGCGTTTCCGAGAGTAAATTCCCTCTTCCATTTTGAGTAATTTTAATTTATTTTTCCCATAAAAAAAATTTTCACCCCCCCCCCCCCTCAATATTTTTTTTTCTGTATATTTAGTTTAGTATTTTGTTCTTTACTTCTAGTTTTCTACAATTTGCATACTCAAATACTTAAATTTCAAGAATTTACAGGAACAGAATTTTTGACGGTGAAGAATCTTTCAACTACCAGAATGACCGTATATGCGTAAAGAGTGCTCAAGGAGCTGATAAGAAGGAAAAGTGACCACTGAGAGATCATCATCCGGGTTTCGTTATGGTTTGGGGGAGTATTAGCTATGAAGGCGTCTCAAGGATACATTTCTGCAAGAAAGGACTGAAAACTAATGCAAAATTTCTCAAAACACTATCATATAACCAATAATGAAGCCCCTGTCTTGTACAGACTTGATGGTGATGTGTGACAGCAAATAATAAACAGGTCTTGAGAAGCTGACATCTATCTTTATTTTAACATTGAAAAGAATCCTGTCACTAACGAAAAGTGCTCCATAGGATCATATACAAAACACAGTATCAACAACATAATCAACTATCATTACTTGAATACATAGATCCAAAGATTACAAGATTCCGTCATTCACTCACACACACTAAGATGCCCAAGTATATATAGTTCAATTTTTACAGTTGTTACACAAATAAAATGTTAATAATACAAAAATATGCAAATATTCCAACACCTTGAACGTAAATATATTTAATGGAAATGATTGAACTTGTAACAGGACTCTGCTCCTGCTCATAAGTCACTGAAAGTTGAAAGAGAATGTGCTGAACTTCATAGAGCACAAAGATTGGACTTCCAGTAGTCAAGACTTAAATCCACTCGGCTATAAATTATGGTCAGTATTTGTGGCAAAGGTGTGTCAAAAGCAGCATTCCGATTAGAACCGTTGTAAATGTTCATTAAGGAAAGCAGCAATGGAAATTCCCATGGAAGTAATGGGTGCATTGATAGCTGATTGGTCAAAGTGACAAAAGACCTGGCATATGTCAGATCATCTCCAGAAAATTGTAACCACCAAAAAATCTATAACAGGCGTCTATAACCTTTTACCTGTGGCATGCCAAACCAATCTACCAATATGATTCCGCGTGCCACACAATAGGATATTTTTGAAACAATTCGATTCCCGCGAAAACGCATGCAGGGCTAGAGAATAGAGATCAATAATATATATTTACAGTTTTGTTTCATTTAATGTTGCATCATTTAACGTAACAATAAGCAGTCTAAACCATAGCTATTTCTTCAGCAAAATTTTTTAAAAATTTTAATTGTACATATATTAAGTATTTTTAAATATATTTATTAATATGAGAAATGGACAACACATAAAATATTTACATTTCCCTTCACTATGGTTAAATAAAAAGATAAATAAAAATTTTAATGCGAATCAGCGCTCTACTTTTATATCGCAAAATCAGGGGTATAATGTGTGACTTTCAATTTGACACGATTCTGAGCATTAAGTTGTTAAACAATTTCTTTGCGAACTCGAAATATTTTCATATGAAGAAAGAATTTTTACTTAGTTTGGTAGAACCAAAAGCGTAAAGCAGAGAACATGCAATTTTCTTTCTTCAAACAATTAAATCTCTCCAGCAATGATATTTAATAATTTACAAAATAGCAGTCAATTTATATTTAGAGTTGAATGGTTGAATGGTTATAGGAGCACATGATCTCAAGAGAGGTCTTAATCCCCTATCATAAAAGTTGGTTGTTGAGCATTAGAGGATGATTTGCCATGATTGAGGGGTAGTTTAATAAAATTAAAAAGTAACACAAATGTAAATAGAAAATAAAAATAGACTAAAAGTTCGAATAATTAAAATTAAATGATTGTGATCAATGGAAAAAGTTAGGTAAAAAATTACAATTGCTGGAGCTTTTGTTGTCTGTGTTGTTGTGAGAGTGATGCTGTGTCGGCAGGCACTGCCGCTTAACCGGAGGCTAACGAACGGCGTCTTCAATTTAGATATAAGGAACTACGTCTATTAAGGAGATTAGCTGTAATCTGTAGAGTTAGATGTAGTGGTTAGTTACGCGATTATTTGGTAATACGAATTGTGTCTTCTCACTCCAAATCCACTTTCTATAAATATTATTATCATTTTGTATAGTGATTAAGTTAAGATCTTAATAAACAGATATTAAGATGAATGATATGTCTAGCTCTTTGTTATTTCCTACAGAAACAGGTTGCATAGATAATGTAGAAATGGGGCACCCACGGGCCCATGCCTCACAATTGTATCATACTATAACAATAAAATATACATAGCAGCATACTCACAAAATCGGTAACTACAAATTCAAAAAAAAAATTATGAAACTTTAATAGAATTTTAACTACATAACGTTAGTAATTTTTACAGTAACTTTTTCGGATAAGGAATGTTATGGATTAGCTTCTATTGAGATTTTTTAAAAAAAAGATACTGGTGTTAAAGCGTGAATTAGAAATGCTCTAATAACAGTGAGTACCTCTTGAGTTGCATTGACTTCAGCTCCGCTCTTCAGCAATAGCTCTGCGCATTTTTCTCCACCTGATGTTCTAGCAGCTATATGTAGAGGTGTTTCGCCGGACTAGAAATGAAACATATCCATTAAAAATCAACATTTAAAAGTTATCAAAATGAACGAATAAAACAATCATTTCTCAATCAAATCAATCAGATTATTAACTAAATCAAAACAATTAGAATAATTTTCGTTTCAAAATTGTAAAAATCAGTCAGTCAAATGAACAATAATTCCAACAAAATCGATCTAAATTATCATTTGAAAAATTATCAAAATCAATTGTTTAATAAAATCCATCAAAATTATTACTTTCGACATCGAAAGAAAGAACCGTTCAAAGGGGGGGGGGGAGCTGAATTCAACAAATGAAATTCATTAATAATCAATCTTATACAAAAAGTATTTAACGTTATGTCATGAATGTACAAAAATTTATAATAAAATATTACCATCATATCTAAATAATAAATATTTACTTATACTTTATAAAATTTGTTAACTTCCGTGTCACTGACGCAAATCTCGCCAAGTTGGGCGTTATTGGCAACAATACACACATAAAAAGTATTAGTTTTCATTGTTTTTTCATCCATTTTTGATGTATTATGAAAAAGACGTTATTGATAAGAAAAGACCATTAATTGTTTTAAAAATGTAGTGAAGGGTTACCAGTGAGAAGTTTCCGTTTGGCGTTGGTTGTATCATTTTTGGTGACTTAATTGCCTGCGCCGGCGAAATGGAAAAGTACCCAAAAAATAAGTATTTAGTCAGGTTATACACAAAATATATGTTATTATCTCTTTTAAAATCTGGACGAGTGAATAAATTTTAAAATAAATAATGTCTTGAATGCAATATATATATATATATTTTGAGGAAGCAAAATAGGATACTTAGAAAGAAAAAAATTGATTCATAAATACCATAATAAAATATTCAGATAAAAAACATTTTTTGATCTTCAAGTAATTATATATCAAATGCTATGCGATTAATTTAAAATAGATGTATTTTATTCAGGTTGCTGTTTCGTATTTTTTAAATAATTATTTTTTGAATAAATAGAATTTAAGATTATTCAACAATTTTCAATGTTAATTTACTTAACAAAAACTTCCACTATATTAATTCCTTCATTTTTAACAATGCAAGGGGAAAAAATGCCTCTACTACATTTTTTTTAGAAAAAAAAGGATGGAGGGGGGAGGTCATATTATTTTGCTAATTTGTATGCAATTAAATATTAATACATAATTTTATTTAATTTTACTCGTAAAATAAAAAAAATTAATAGATATATTTTTAAGTCAAATAGTTTCCAAATCTACAACCATTTAAATTAGACTGACAAAAAGAAGAAAAGTAAACTGCATCGCTTCCTTCATTTCTGTTCGTATAATCATTTAATTTTGTTTTATTTCTGGAAGAAATATATAAGCATGATGTATTTTTAAAAGAGTATTTCAAAATTTGTTTAGTTTATCAAAAACATTAATTTTTCTGCTAGCGAAACTTTTAGTTCACTTCAATATCTCCCAGATTTTCTTATCTTATTGCTCTTTTAAAATTCAAAATTAATGCTTAGGGAAGTGATGTTTATCGATAGATACTAATGAATCGAAATATTTCAACTACGAAACTTTTCCTTTTAATGAACCCTACTGCATTAAAGTTTCGATAATTTGATCCAAATATCGATTTGTTAATGATATTATTGAATCGCTTGAAAGCTTTTAAAATCTATCTCAGTTTTGATCTTACAATAAATGAAAAATACTTTAAACTTTTTAATGTTAGTCGATTTATATACTTAAAAAAAAAAGCTTCTGTTTTCTCTAAATACGTTTTTGTTTGTTTTCAGAAATTGTATTTTGTATTTGCTTTGAAGAAGAGAATAGAAACTCAAAAATCCACACACAAAAAAAAAGTGCAGGAAATTTGCTAGAATATTTATTTATTTTGAGAAATATGGATAAATACTATTTTTAAAAAGAAACATTTCATTAAGAGTTTTTTACAATTTTAAAGTTATTAAAACGAAAAAAGTTAATGAAAACGAACAATTTGCAATATTTTTATAATAGTTTTTTGAGGTGAGTTTATCTTACGAAATAATTTCAAAAGATATTTCTCCACAAAACTTTCATTGAAAAACATACTTTAAAAATTACCACTTTTTCAGCCTTTAAACATAAAAATTATTGGCCTTGAATTTTATTGATAATCTTTAAGTTATTTCTTACATTTTCAATCAAAATTTAAAAAATGCACTCATTTGCCAGTTTTCAATAATAAAATGGTTTCTTTATTCGGTTTTAAAGAATAATCAGAAATAAAAAAAAGATATACATTACTCACATAATGAATGTAGAATCATTTAACTGTCCCATAATTATAATACTAGCTTTTTTTTTGCAATTGTGAGAATTAAATACTTAAGCAAAATAAACCAACAGAATAATTAAAAAGGCATCTACCGTATTTATTTGAATCTAAGTCACCATCGATTGTAAGCCGAACCCCAAATTCCCAACACGTTTTTGAGAAAAAATGAAAATAATGTAAAATGGTTCATAGATAACCCGATATTTATAAAATTTAAATAAATTGAAAATGAGAATTAATAAATGAATAATTCATTTATTTTACCAGTTTCTTTAACTCTTTTAAGTACATAAAAGAACCTGTAATTGCTCTAACCTTCAAAATCATGTTCAGCTTACCCCATCAAACGAATTTTCTCGCCTTCGATTCTAAGCCGCACCGGATTTTCAATAGCATTGACATTGGAAAATGCGGCTTAGATTAGAATAAATACGGTAATAAAATTATAGATACAATGAGATCATTACATAAAACTTAAAGGTATCCGACTACGTTCGGAGCCGTGATTTTGCAAATGCGTATAAATGGGTAATATTTATGATATTTAGTGTCACTTAGATTAGAAAATGTATATAAAATTGTTTTGAGAATAGTATTACAATAAAAAAATGTTTAAGTACAATATTTTGACAAAAAAATGAGCATAGAATGAGCCATTTTCAAAATATTCTCCTATTGTGAAAAATGCTTCTATTGTACTAATATTTTGCCTGTATATAGCTCATACCTCTGTACAGAGGCTCAACTAGAATTTTTGAAATATATAACTTAGAAGTGGGTTTATCCATGTTTTACGACAACAGAGGGAAGAAATTTTAAGAAAAAAACGCCGATAATGATTTCAAATGGTTGTAACTCTGAAAATAAAGTGAATTTTTCAAAAATCATAGTTGAACCTCTGTACAGAGGTCTGAGCTATATACAGGCAAAATATTATTATAATAGAGAAGCATTTTTCACAAAAGGAGAACATTTTGAAAAAAAAAAGGTTATTCTAAGTTAATTTTTTGCCGAAATATTGTATTTAAATAATTTTTTTTTGTCAAAATGTCCTTAAAACAATTTTATACAATATTCTAAGTGACACTAAATATTATGAAAATTATCCATTTATGCGCCTTTTTAAAATCAGTGTATCCAGTACTGTTGAGGCAACAGTAGTTGCTCTTGATGAAGGCGGCTTTGAAACGAGCTGGAAAAGTGCTGGTGGAACAGATGCTGGTAAGGCTTTTGGAAGTGCCTAGGCGCAGATGCTGGTGAAGCTATTGGAATTGGAGAGACTGTTGGAGTTAGATCCTGTCTGTCGCTCTCTGACTGTTCTCGCGATTCCAGAGTCCCTTTTTAGGTGGAATACGTCCCACCCACGAAAGTGACACGTGATGTATAGTCACTTCTTTTTGGACGTATTTGGTGGAACCATTTTTCTATTGGTTCAAGTCCCCTACGCGCGGTGTACTTTGAAACCGGTGGCTGACGTGGGAACTGCGTCGGCATTTTACAGTCGGCTAGATCAAGGGAGGTCAGAGGTTGACTTCCCTTAGGACATCAGCGCCGGGGTGTCCACCCTGGGATCTTTCCCACTAGAAACTACTTGGCTGTTGAAACGTCACTCGTTCCCGACGGGAAATGGGTCTTTGGTGGATACCGCCTCACCTTAATATCTTTTAAATAAGACTGCTTTAAGACAACAAGACAGACAGTCTGCTGTTATAGCCATTTTTATAAAGGATAAATTAAAAATCGAACTCACTTTTCCAGCCTTCAGCCTTATTTGTGCTCCATAGCCTAGTAAAGTCTCAACAACTCGAGGTTGACACCCTTGGACAGCTATGTGAAGAGCTGTCTGCCCATCCTGTAGGGAAAAAAGATTGAATTAATTCAAATTTTGTGAATGAATACAGTTCCTTTTTTCGCATTTCCACTTTATGTTTTTGAAATAAAATGCGAAACAACGAAATAGGCCTATTGTGGCAGTATCGTGTGTATTTCCTCTATAAGAATCTTTGGTGTCAAGGGAGAGGTTATGAATGAGTGACTTATATTAACGCCACACAGAAAAGCACCACGAGAGCTATTGGTGACGCACCTTGTAATTTTGAACCACAGTCAAGTGACGAGAGGGTGTGATACTTGAGTTGGTGCCTCACCTAAATACCACATCTCAATACACTCCTAAATAACACATCTTCAATGGCACTGGAGCTAGAACTCATGACACACCAGCCACGAGTTCATGACCATACCTACTAAGCTACCACGACCACAAGGGAAGATGTACTTAATAATTAAGAAGACACAATACGATTCAATTGACCAAAATCGGTCAAAAAATCAAATTTAATTTTTTTAGCCTAAATTTCTTTTTATATACTTTTCTATAATCTCACAAAATTTGAAAGCTCTAAACTTAAAAAATGCAGAATTATGATAGCTTGTACGTTCGTTTTTATTCACATCCCTATCGCAAATCAAGACTTTAAACTGACTTATCTCAGAAAGATAAAATAACTAGTTTGTCTTCATTTAAAATGCTAAGGCTTTTTTTTCTATTCCGCCTAATACTTTGAATTTTTTTTTTACCTATTGCTAATAGTACATGTAACAAAAGTTGGTATGCATTTTAGAATCAAAGCAATATTTTTTTTAAAAAAAATAATTGAACTCAGAATTTATGCATTTTTAAAGGAATTTTCAATAAACATTCATAAAAAGAAGTATTGTATGGATACCAATCACGTTAACGCAAGACCCATGCCAACTTTTATTATGCATAGTTTGACGTACTTGTAAATCAAATTTCATGCATGTACGTAAATTTTTGTAGGAGGAGTAGCATTTTAAAATCACTTCACAAATTTTAAGTTTTTTCCTTAAAAAATTACGACTAGCTTTTTATGGAATTTTGAGCACAAAATCTGTTTAACATAGTATACATACATAGGAAAATTTTAAAAATCCTTAAATTAAAATTTTTTGCGTAAATCGTACCATGTCCCCTTAATAATAATATTCGATAAAATATCTTCTAAAAAAATTCCATTATCTAAACGAGTTCCCAAAAATTTCCTGCATTTCAGGATAGTAAGAGTTTTTGCAGAAACTAAAATATCATATTGATAAGCATTTAAATACTATTCAAGTACATTAATATTTTTAATAGACGTGTTATTTTTAGAATGAAGAGCAATACTAAATCATCAGTATTCTTTAAATTAAAAATATATTCACAGAAATATAAATTCTGTGATGTTTTTTTTAATTCTGATCATGGAATGCATATGAAATTAAAATATACAGTTCTTAAAATAAAAAAAAATTGCGATTTAATTATGAATGTGCTAACATAAGGCGTAGTATTATTCATCAGTGCACCTTTCTTTTGAAGACACAACAACATGCAATTGTGAGATGTAAAAAAGTAGTGCTTACATTTGTTTTGATGTCGACACTTTCACCTTTGTTCAGCAGAGATCGAACAACCTCAACATGACCAGCTGCAGCTGCAATATGGAGACACTTGGCACCAGACTGTAATAGAAAAATAAAAATACAAATTTTAATTAGCCTTCAAATAACAAGAAAAACAAAACAAACATTGATACTTTTTTAACATAACCTAATTTTTTCAAACTAACATTACATTAATTTGAACAGTTAACATTTTAAAATAATGCAAAATAATTTACCTCGTCCATGTACCAGTCTAACATCGTTAGATTTTCTTCGGCAACTTCCATTTTTTAATCTCTTATTTTTATTCTGCGTTTGAAATAATATAAAGCGTAGATTGTGTGTGAATACTTACTTGGGAAAAATCATAGTATTATCCGCATGTGACACACCATAGCGTCTACAGTACTTCCCATAATCCTTCATTGATATTAAATACAATAACCGATATCTATTCCTCTTCAAGATTAAAATCCAAGAACAGAAATGGACAATAGCATCAAAGAGGGAAGTTTAGTTAATTGAGTATGATACCCATATTGAGAGTGTCATTAGCATGCCACTTGCATTATTATGATCACTTTTCCTTCCGAATGTAGATGATTTTCTCTTTGCTATGTAAGGCAAATAAAAATGATTACTTTCGCCGTAATTGCCTGGATCGTAGATATTCAGAATTCATTAGTAAATGTTAAGTCGCATACACAACAAATGCCTTACAAATTAATTCCTGTAGGGATTAAAACGGAAACGTAATCTATAGAGTATTCCCAGAAGGAAATGTTATAAAAAAAAGAGTCTTCGTACAAATTCAGGCTTGGTAGTTGGCTCATATTATAAGCCTAAGGGTCCGATCCTGGCTGGAGTCAATAGATTTTCTGGGTGCGAAATTCGTAGGCACGCATGTCATATGATTATGTGGCGTGCAAAAAATCCACTGAGTATGAATTGGCTCTGGTACTCTAGGCAAAATTAAATCACGGCAATATTTAGAATCCAACGAGAGCTTGAATTAAATTAATTCACAAGCTTTCAAATTTGGTAGTGAGAGCAACCACTGAAGTGGTTCTCAAATTTAAGGACTTGCCGTGTCTGCAATGGCTTAGTTGCTGAAATGTAACCCATATGGGGAAAAAATTCCATTTTAAGAAACAAAATTAATATTATAATAAAATACTGTATACTTCTGCATATCACAAATACGAAATGTGATATGCAGAGGTATGATAATTTATAGAGCAGAGGCGGTAATTGTTTTGGCTCGACAACCACATAGTGGAAGAGGTGGACACTGGAGTAGCACACTTTTTTAAAATGATTACATTCGTTTATTTAACTTTGCATCTCAGAAAAGCTATACTTTGTACCCTCTAAATCAATCAGTATTAGTAAAATTTAATAGTTGCAATTTTATTCAGTTTTTATATAATTATTGTGCTAATTTTATATCATTTCTAACTGCAAACACATTTAATTTTATTATTAATTTAATGAGACAAATGTACCCTATCACACTTTTCTACCAGGCTTATTAAAATTCTCATCACAACCAGAAAGTTGATGTCAAACCACTTGCACCTATATTTACTCTTGTTGATCTTAACACAAGAAAAACTTTGCTCATAAATATATGTCAACCCAAATATAGAGAACGTTTTCTTTCAATTTTGGTTTTTTGACTGCCTTGGTGGGCTGCAAGAAAATTTTGCTGGTCGCTATTTGACCTCCCTTGATCTAGAATGATGTAAAATACAGTTAGAGGTAGCAATTCTAATACAAGATGATTCTAATACAAGCCAGTAGATTGCATATTGTTCTAGTAACTTATATAGTGCGCAAATTAGGCAAAGTGTGAGTTGAAGTTAAGATCCAAGTTGTACAATCATCTTGATATTTATTTTCGGTGGGCTTCGGAGAACAGTTTCAGAAACCAGCTTCCTTTTCTAGGATTTTAGATAAGTTAAATTTGGTTGTATTTAAATTTTAGTCTTATAGACCGTCGCCCAACCGGTATAGTGCTTAGCGACGCGGACTGCGGTGCCGTAGGGACTGGGTTCGAATCCCGGAAAAGACATATATGCTTGTTAATGTATAGTGCCTTTGCGGCATGGGAGTACACTAAATAGCCGTCGAGCCGCAAGTCCTCTCGTGTGGTTGGTGGAAGGGGTAAAGAGGTGGGAGGCCCCTGACCACCACCAGGTGTCTTCCCTCAAAATTGGGGTGGAAACGAGCCAAAACGTACTATCACCTGTATAATGCTCAAAGCTACGTCTAACGACAGGCGTCACTTAGCCCTTTGCCATGATGAACTTCGTGGGCCTCTATCTGGCCTTTGCCGATCAGGTGGTATCAGTAATAACAACAACAGTCTTATAGAGCTCACGTTGATTTTTCTCTAATACCTTGTGTGTGTGTGAACTAGTAGCTAATAAATAAGTTAGTGATTTATTTGTGTTTATTATTTTGGTGTATTGCATAATTGATTTCTACATCTGCTCACATGTCGGGTTCAAATAAAAAAAA
>BMAV01012399.1:43794-56426 GCA_019973955.1 Trichonephila inaurata madagascariensis | reverse complement strand
TGGGCACAGAAGATCTACAAGCCCTCTTGGCACTGGCGGATCGAAATTTATAACCAGAAAATCTAGTTAAGTCCAACTTATCCGGATCCTTCCGGGACCCTGGGCGCCCACTCCAAGAGCGCCCAATGGATAAATCAACACTGTCGTGGATCCTGATGATTTTGAACACCTCTCTCTGACTCCCAGAACATGGCTGAGTGATTTATAAATTCCTCAGTAATCCTAAGACTACCTTTGTTACTTATACTGGGTCCAACATATTAACCTCCCCTGTTTTACAAGGCAGTTACAAACAAACAAAACAAGATACAGAGAAAAGTCTTTTATTTGTGAACAACAAATAAGATGCCATTTTACATTAATTGGTTTTAAAAATTATGTTCGCTAAATGGCGTCCTAATAGGGGGACACATTTACGAAAGCTTTCCATAGTTCTTCGTGTCATTTTCGGTGGAATAGCAGCCCCTGCCTGGCTGATTGCCTCCTTTAATACTTGCAGGTTTGTAGGACGATGTTTGTACACTTGCGTCTTTAAGTGTCACCAAAGAAAAGAATCACAAGGTGATAAATCAGGTGACTTCTCTTGGGGGCCAGGCGATGTCTCCTCGCAAAGAGAGAAGACATCTAGGAACAACTTTCTCAGAATACCCAGCAAACGCCGTGAACTGTAATCTGTGATTCCGTCTTGTTGGGGAATCAGATTTCTGTTTCTTCATGGTCTCCAAGAAACTGGTTTAATTTTAGTCGGAGAAAGGTCTCTATCTTGTGACAGTAGCGATCTGAAGTTACCGTTAGCTTATCTTCTTCGAAAAAATAAGGGCCTCACACACCAATTTCAGCAATGGCGCACCAATCTGTCACTCGAGGACTGTGAAGGGGTCATTAGTAGAGCAGCTGAGGGTTTATTTCTGCCCAATAGCAAAAGTTTTGTTCATTCACTGTGCCTGACAAGTGGATTGATTGATTGATTGAATATTAACGTCACACTGTTCAGCTACTCGAGGGCTTTTGGCGACGGACCACGTAATTTTGAACCATGGTCAAGTGACGTGGACGACACCTGAGCTGGCACCCGCCTCTCCTAACGACCACACCACACCAACGGGAGAATGTTTGAGCTCTCGACAGATTTAACGTGCATCGCTGCCCTACACGGTGGGTCTTTAGTGGTACTCGGCTCGAACTCGTGACAAGGCAAGCCACTATCCAATACCTATACCCATCGGCTACCGCGGCCACCCTGACAAGTGGAAGTGGGCCTCATCAGACAAAATCATAACAGAACCTGGCGGAATGCTCTGAATAACTAAAGGGAAAGACTTCGTCAATGTATTACCATTGGAGGACGTCATTTAGAGGACATAAAACAAGTTAAAGTAAAATGGCATAGTATTTGTTGTTCATCAATAAAAGACTTTTCTCTATATCTTGTTTTATTTGTTTGTAACTTCCTTTTGAAACGGGGGGGGGGTTAATATGCCGGACTCTGTATAAACTTTAACAAAACTTTTTTCCCTTTAAGGTATCCGACTACGTTCGGAACCGGGATTTTGCAAAAGCGTATAAATGGACAATATTTAGGATATTTATAGTGTCACTGAGATTAGAAAATGTATATAAAATTGTTTTAAGAGAATAGTATTACAATAAAAAATTATTTAAGTACTATATTTTGACAAAAAATGAACATAGAATGACCCATTTTCAAAATATTCTCCTTTTTGTGAAAAATGCTTCTATTATAATAATACTTTGCCTGTATATAGCTCAGACCTCTGTATAGAGGCTCAACTAGAATTTTTGAAATATATAATTTAGAAATGGGATTATCTACGTTTTACGACAACAGAGGGGAAAAAATTTAAGAAAAAAACGCCGATCATTATTTCAATGGGTTGTAACTCTAAAAATAATGTGAATTTTTCAAAAATCATAGTTGAGCCTCTGTACAGAGGTCTGAGATATATACAGGTAAAATATTATTATAATAGAAGCATTTTTAATAAAAGGAGAACATTTTGAAAAAAGGTTATTCAAAGTTAATTTATTCCAGAAATAGTGTATTTAAATAATTTTTTTTGTAGAAATGTCCTTAAAACAATTTTATACATGCATTCTAATCTAAGTGACACTAAATATCATGAAAATTATCCATTTATGCGCTTTTTTAAAATCACGGTTCCGAACGCAGTCGGATACCTTAAAAGCATCCTTTTCCTTTTAAAGCAGTAAACATCTAATTAAAAATGTTGCGAAACTCTAATTTCAAATAAATAATTGATGTACTTAATTATATTAATTAAATTTTTTAATGAGAAAAGTTCTCTAGGATGGCACATTTTTCAATTTTTCCGCGAGGCTTTTCAAAGTGTGCAAAAAACGGAAGTGTTAACATTAAAGGGAAGGCTTACGTGGACTCCCTAGAAAAGCGCTGGGACCTCCAAGGGCCCACAGACCGCAGTTTAAGAACACAGTTTATTAATTTTTTTTTTAAATATATGTCATTACACATCATCACATTCTTAACTTTTCCAAATAAATATTCGCTAATAAAGTGTTAAATTTTTTTCAAATTATTTAATAAGGATATTATTTAGGACATACTTATGGATGTAAACAAGCCATTTCGAGTGATATTTACCTTATTTGAAGTATGAATAGGAACTCCTCTTTTCATAAATATCATAGCGATATCCGGATAGCCAGCAGCAGAGGCGATGTGCATGAGGGTACTCCCATCCTGAAAGAAAATATTATTAAATAACATAATTATTTAACTGCTGTATGGGTAATGATTTTTGGTGCTAGTTTGATATCATGGGGCTACGAGCCAAGTTTTTGTTTATTTTTGCCAAGATGGGCGATAACATTACAATGTGGTTATCTTGATATTTTTATCGTCTGGCAATGTGGTTGCTATAGAGATAACGTATATTAGAGTTAATCTTTATTAGTTCTTTTTCTGTGGTAACCCTATTAATTTCAGACGATTATAATTGGATTTCTTTAAAAATTTAACTATTTTCAATTGCATTTGTTCTTAAAGCCATCTGCTTGAGTCATCTGTTGGATTTTAGAATATAGATATTTCTAATACACTGGTGAGTACCAGGATATTTTTTTAAAAAAAATATGAGGGCTGTGCTTTTAATTTTTACCCATTTCCACTTTATTTTATTTTTAAATAATGCATTTTTAAACGTTCATAGTTCGATGAAGTTCATTCAAGGAACTCGCAGTTTTGGGAATATTGCAAGTTATCGGCACTTATTAATTGATATTCATTGTTAATTTTAATATAATTTATGTAGTTATTTTATTTATGACATAATATAAAAATACAATTAGTATTATATGTAATAATCATACAATAGCCTTTATTTATAATAATTATTTTTTTGTTATATTTATTCATAAATATTATTACATATTATGTTTGATTTTGTTTAATTTTTTGTGAAACTTATTTCGAAAGTTGTAAGACTTTAGTGGTGGTTTATATTGGGAGACATTTGTTTTAAAAATTCGTCTATAAAAATAATATTTCAAGAGTAAAGAGATCGAACATAAAATAAATTTTCTTAACTCCAGTCCTATCGATGGAAAAATAATGAAAGCTTATTAAAAGCGAAGAATAATGAAAATTATTGGGCATTTTTCTCATGTGGAAAAAATGGATTTATTGCTTAGATTTCTCTAAATAGTTTTCCTTTTCAACTGAACAGGAAGTCATTAGATGTCCTACACTACAGAGAAATTTTGTTTAGTTTTCAAGATTCCAAAGATTTATTCTTTCATTTAAATTTTTACTTAAATTTCTTTAACAACAAACAACAAAAGGCATTTATTATGTAAGTAAATATATTTAATATAGTGCTTCATTTTTTATCATTTGTTACAACTATTCAACTTTGGAATCAATACAGTTTATGGAATTATATCTTGTGAGATTCTTATTCAGGAGAAAGAATAATTAAACATCATATCAACATGTGTTTAACAAATAAAATCAAACGTCATTTGTATTCGAAAAGAGGATAAGATTTGTAAAGTATGTACCTTGGTTCTCTGTGATATGGAAGCCTTGAACTTGTCCAGGAGAATTTCGACTGCGTTGGTGTGTCCCCTCTCTGCTGCCAAGTGAACAGGTGCCCTGTCTCGTCTATCCAGAATATTGGCCCTCGCGTTCGCCTGACTTAGCACCTTCAGCATTCCCTCATCTCCTTCCATGGCGGCAATGTGCAGAGGAGTCATTCCCTCGCTCTGAAATAAGATCGTACATCAATATTTTCACTGTAATAAAAAATTCTAAAATAAGGTCTGCGAAAAGACTATAAATAAAATGTGAATCTTAGAGTTAATGCTAACGGGGAACCTTGTATATTCTTTTCATGGAAATCAAGCAATATAGCCAATTGTAAGCAATTATTTGAAAAATAATGCTGGGATTTTCTAAATTTATTATTGACATTTTTTTGTATAATTAGTAAATATTAAGAATGGTATAATTGCTGTTAGGCTCAGTTTAACGCTTTTTAAAAGTGGGCTTGGTGTTAAGAATTTGTATGTTAAACATGCTATAACTGATAAGGATGGTAAAGTTATATCTGACATCATAAAATTAGTTGCTTTTTCAAATTCCACCCGATTGACGGTGTCAGATTGAGAGCTAAGGATATTCAGATCATGTCAAGGGACTATGAATTACGCTTGTCGTTATCCCCAGCTTTGAGCACCATGCAGGTAATAGTACGTTTCGGCTCTGTAACACCCCAGTTTTGAAGAACAACCTAGGGGGAGGGATGATCAGGAAGTCTATCACCATTCATCTCTACCAACCTCTCTAGAGGATTTTTAACTTGATGAATATTTTGAGTGCCTCGATGCCGTATAAGTAATTTACATATTTACAAACACCCATGTCTTCTCCGGGATCCGAACCCAGGTCCTGCGGCACAGCAATCAGCGTCACAAAACACTATACCATCTGTGCAACTATAATTACAGGTATACATAATATCGTACATATAATTGGTATAAAAAGTTTTAAGATATATATATAGTTCAATGACTCCTCACCAGCTTAATTTTTGTGCCATCCAATTAGAGGAATTTAAAACTAAATCAGATCAAATCAACACTATTCTATGTTTTTCTAAGGTTCGAATTGAATGCTTGACTTCAAGTTTTTGGGACAAACTGAGCTTCTGATAATACTCCAAAGCAGCAATCACCAACCTTTAGAACTCCATAGACCATTAAATGTATAATTTTATGTTTGTGATGACCACTATATGGTGGACCACTATAGCTATATTGTCGCTTTATTTATGTCTCTGACAGAAAAAAACTATCAGAAATTGGAAAAGTCAGGTCAAAAATAGAACAACCTAAAATGGAATTCTTTGGAAGGACAAGGCCCACCCTGGGCTGACGTGCCATTGAAAAAGAAAGGAAGGTTTTTTTTCTATTTTTTTATTTACATTTCCATACGATTGAAAAAGAACTTTATAAAAAACAAGAACAAACCGTCAACGCAAAGTATTATCAATATAAACTGAAGTCTTATTCTGCAAATTTACCATAGTTGCCAACTTTCTCTTTCAAACGGCGCTAGATGCACCTGAAAAAGTAGCTAGAAAGCTGTAAGCTCAGAAAGAACTTCGCTAAAATTAGTAGTGTAACCCCCCATTGTTTAGACTCTTCCCGTATTAACAGCAGAAAGACTTTCACGCCCTATAGCGGGTAGAATAATCTTCAGTGATGACCAAGCTTCGGAACTGTAAGGACGTACGAGCATGCGCTCCGATCCCTTTTAATTCTAATCTAAATGTTAGTTCTCTAGTTATGTATGTAGATGTTTGTTTTGTCTAATAAACGTACTTTAACTAACTAGTGGACTTAGTTAAGAGCCCCTTCCCCGCATGTCCCTTTATTAAGCATTGGTTCACCCGTAACAGTAGCTAAAATTTAAAAAAGAAGTATAGTCCATATTCCAGAGTATGTTTTATTACTCTTTCATTTTTGGAACTGAGTTTTCATAAAAAAAATTTTAATAATGTCCCAAATTTTCTGTACACCATCAAAAATCTTTAAAGAACCACCAGTTGGCGACTACAGCTTCAAAGTACATTAAATTTTATACTGTCTTCTACGCAGTGAAGCGAGAAAGATTATGTTTTCTTACGTTTTGAAGGTTGACCGCTGCTCCTTTTTCAATGAGAAGTCTCATGAGGTCTATGTCCCGTCTCCGGGATGCAATGTGCAGGGGCGTGTCTCGGATGTCCGGTCTCCGGATGGAGAGTTGTTCTTTAGCGTCCATCATTAGCAATTCCCGACAGATGCCGTGGTTGCCCACTTCCACCGACAGCATCAACGGGATGTTGCCAGCCTATGAAAGATAGTAGTTAAAAGAATTATATTTGTGAGTAAAGTAAACATGACACATAGCAATCATAAAGAATATTGTTTGCATGATTAGAAAAAAAGTAACAATTGAAGGTGGCATTGGTTGTAAAATTAAATTAGTGAAATGGATATGAGCATGATCATTAAAATAAAAAAGAGGTAATTGAAAAATCTAATGTCCCAGTTTTTAAATAAGGGGAAAATGGAATTAAATAATTGTAAATTATACATAATTTTTAAATGTTTTTTTAATAATTTCTTAAAGAATTTATTCAAATTTAACTGTCAAGCTTTGTGCTCCTTAAAGTTGTTTATTTAATATGCATAATGTTTAAAACATTAAAATCTCAATTTTTTGTAATTAGTATAATTTATTAATTAAACATTATTGATTTATTATTAAAATTATTTAATATTAGACTAGTTTAATAAAAATTTTAATCCAATATTTTTTTAATTAGATATAAAATTGAACTTACTCCAAAAGACTAAAATAGCGTATAATTTCAACTATTAGATACGTTTTTTTATATAAATAACCAAAAATGCAAATACGGCCAATAAAAATTAAAGATTATAATTGTCATATGTATTTTACATAATTTTAAACAATAAGGTTTCAAAATTCCTATTCGAATTTTAAGCAAATATAATATTAAAGTATAGTTTCAATGAGCAATAATTGGATAGGTTTAAATTAATAATTTTTAAATCAAAGGAATGGGAAAAAAGAACCCTTTAAAAAAAATTTTTTTATCTCTTAAATAAATATATTTTCACCTACTTCTATCTTATATTCAATATTGTAGCCCCAATCGCAAATCCCAGTATCAGGATATTGAAGTTTTTTCGCGTTTTGTAATAACCCTACATTTGTCATTTTTAATCCAATTAAAATTTTATTCTTTTAAATAAAATTTCTCAATTTTTAACGTATATATTTTTTATTTCTTAATAACTTTTTTAGTATGTAGGTATCTTCATACTAAAAAAGTTATCAAGAAAGAAAAGCTGTTAAATTGTATGGAAGATGAAAACATAATCATTAGGGTGAAAGTTTTATTATCAAAAAATATAACTTTTTGTTTAATAGCATTAGCTTTGAGATAATTTACATTATTGGCAAAATGGCAAAATACGCGTTGCCTTTCAGAATGAAATTTAAAAGTCTTACCTTATCTTTAACAAGTCTGGCATCTTTACCAGTTGCTTTCAGTAAAAGCTGAAGAGGGGTCAATGCTTGTCCAGTCGGTCGAGAACATACTATATGGAGAGGTAACTGTCCCTTTGGCTGAAAAAATTGATTTAAAAACAGTTATTGAAATAATCTTTTAATCAAAAGTGTGATTTAAAAATGAATCAAATAGTCACTATAAGAAGTAAGAAATTGCGAAAAAAAATCTTGATTATTTCGACGACTCTAGAACCCCTATGAAAGAAAATTATCTTCGATCTTAGGTATGTGTAATAACAACAAATATTTGATTGATTTGTTTTAAATTCTGTTCTTCTTTTCTTATTTCTACTGTTTTTAACGATAAAACATCATATATTTTGTCTGTATTTTTCTTTAACCACCATCTCTGTTTTATCATATCGGGCGTTATCTTTGACTTATTCCAAAGTGGATCAACCAGAAGCCATTTCATCAGTTTATAAACATACAAATTTGAAATTTGATATATCTCGTAACCTATACTATTATTTATTACTAATTAATTTAATTTTATTAAAAATCTGTCTCAGATCTCCTAGAGAGCATTGAGTTAAACGATAACTGTTGCATCTTATTTCTTAGTTTAACTGAAGTTATCGTGAAGCAACGTTCGCCGTTATCAATGCCAAATGTACTAAATTTACGTAACAAAGCAGTTTCTTCGCTCTCATAATATTAAACTACTATTTCTTTTTGAAACCGGTGATTCATAAAAACAGAAAGTACTCTTGAATGTATTATAGAAGAAAAAGAAAGAAATTAAACAGAGTGACATGAAAGTATTTTGATTTCAAAAGTAAAAGAATTGGTCACGGAACCATAGAAATGGTGTTTCGTGCTTTTGTGAATAAAATACAAAGCTGGGAATGTTTCCTTGACATTTCTATAAACGTTTTTATGCGTCTGTTTCACCCCCCCCCCCCTCCAATTTTGACCCAGTGTGCCAATACCTAGAAAAAGGACGAAATGTAAACTGTAACAACCATGTTTGTGTTATACAGCCTTAATCAGAAAAACGAGACTTTTATTATACATGTATCAATGTGCCTGAGAATAATCAAAAGTCAAAGAATAAATCAGAAAATACTTTCAGATATTTATTGCTGTTGTTAATAGATTGATTAGTGATAAATGTTAAAAGTGGCATGAAAACTGCTTGGAAGAAAATCTACATAAAATAGATTTTTTTTTCGCTGCATAATACCGTTATTCTTCTTCATAACCACCTTCTGTTTGTTATTATTATTTTTGCTTCAAAAACTGAAATTACTAAAAGGAGATCCTAGTAATACTTATTATGTTCAAATGATTGGTGTTCTTTAAGGTATCCGACTACGTTCGGAACTGTGATTTTGCAAAAGCGTATAAATGGATAATATTTATGATATTTAGTGTCACTTAGATTAGAAAATGTATATAAAGTTGTTTTAAGAACAGTATCACAATAAAAAATTATTTAAGTACAATATTTTGACAAAAAATGAACATAGAATGACTCATTTTCAAAATGTTCTCCTTTCGTGAAAATGCTTCTATTACAATAATATTTTGCCTGTATATAGCTCAGACTTCTGTACAGAGGCTCAACTAGAATTTTTGAAATATATAACTTAGTAGTGGGTTTATCCATGTTTTACGACAACAGAGGACAGAAATTTTAAGAAAAAAAATGCTGATAATTATTTTAATTGGTTGTAACTCTGAAAATAATGTGAATTTTTCAAAAATCATAGTTGAGCCTCTGTACAGAGGTCTGAGCTATATACAGGCAAAATATTATTATAATAGAAACATTTTTTCCAAAAGGAGAACATTTTGAAAAAAGGTTTATTCTAATTTTTTGCCGAAATATTGTAACTTATATATATATATATATATATATTATATATTGTCAAAATGTTCTTAAAACAATTTTATACATGTATTCTTATCTAAGTGACACTAAATATCAAGAAAACTATCCATTTATGCGCTTTTTTAAAATCGCGGTTTCGAAAGTAGTCGGATACCTTAAGCATTACCAAGAAAAATTGGTAAGCTAGTTTTCTCTTGAATTGGATCCATTTTTGGATGATGAGAATGACTCCTGTGTTTGAGCCTCACTTTTGTACCTCTCAATGCCATCGGATGTGCTGAGACTTATTTGAAGTGTATTGTTATTTCCAATATTCCACACGTATATCTTTGTGAAATCAGGACTCGAGTTAGTGATTCGTTTTAGAAGTTTCTTGCCTTAAATTCCAGTCTGCTGTAAAGACATCCTAATGCTTAATTTTAGAAAAAAAATTATTCCTTGTACTTCAAGAAGAAAAATGGCATTTTTATAGAAAACATTTTTGATATTTCCCGATTCCTTTTTATTTTAGGACTTTTTGATGGCTCGTAAGTTTTCTTATAAAATACCAAGTAAAAAAATTATGTGGGTTACATTAAATTTGTCTAAAATCAAACAAATATGTGCATAAAATACTAAACTCAAATAAATCTGAAAAAAAAATTACTTATTGTCTTTTGCTTGTTTAAAATTTTTCCAAAATAGTACAAGGTTATCCCATATACTATTTTGGAATAGTATATGGAAGCATTTCCTTCCAGAAGAAAATTCCTTTATAAAAATATTTTTAAATGAGTTGAGTTTCCTTTTTTAAATTTTTTTTTTATTGTATAGTAAAAAAGGATTTTAAATTATAGCAGCTTTGAAGAAGTTTGAATCGAACGAAGCGTTCAAAATTGGGAAAAAATCAATTTAGAAAAAAACACGCTGATAGATAACTAAACTACTTATATCTTTTTATCTCGACCAAAATAGTTCTTTAAATTTGTAAATTTTTTTTTATGTTCCGTATTCTCTTAAATCAGTCAGGGTTCAATGCTTTTACGTTGGTATGACAAATATGAAAAGTAAGGGGTCATCTGAGGTGTCGTCTGTCTTTTTATTCCGTGACTTAAAATTACTAGATGTATTAGCTGTATCAAGATGACTTCCGATTCGAACAGAAATGTAACAAACATCATGTAAACAAAAATTTCTGCAATACATGTTTTACATGTTTAATACATAATACACACCGAAAAGCTAAAACATTATAAGTCCCTACTCAACAACACGTTGCTTCATTTTCTGTTTGCAAAACAGTTGCAACTCGCATTAGCATGGATACCACAAGATCTTGATAGATGACTGGAGACATGCTGTGCTAATTGTATAAGTAGTGGTGCTAAAGAGATATTCCGACATAAAGCCTTTTGTTCTCTGAGCTGCCTTCCCATTGAAAACCCAATTGTACCCTTTAAGATTAAGATTCACTGAGTTAGGTAGCCAGGATATTAATTGGAATTCATCTTTATGCTCCTTGAACACAATTCTAGCCTTTTGACATTAGACGCTGTCCTCCTGGAAGATCCCATTTCCAGTTGGGAAAACAGGCGTCATGTAAGGGTGCACCTGATCCACAACTGTGCTCCGATAGTCTGCAAATTTCACGGTCTCTTCTAACAGAACTCTCATACATAACTCTGGGAGCCTTAAAGTTCCCCAAAGTATAATATCACCGCGGATAATGGAGCATCCTAACATGACCATCGATGGAATGAATGAAAAATTGTGATTCATCCAACCAGGGACCTTTCTTCCACTTATTAATGGTCAAGTCTCAATGTTTTTGAGTCCACTCTAGGCGTTGTTGGCAATGAAGCTTGGTCACGAGTGTGACGTTTGCTGCTTAATGCCATATCCAACAGTATCCCCTGAACTATATGATCCGAAACACTTGCATTTGGTCCTGCATTGTATTGGGCTGTCAGTTGAGTCACTGCCTGGAGCCGATTCTGCTTTACCAAGCAGGGCAGTTTCTGATGTCTTTTTTCTTTGATGACGCCTGGATGTCCAACTACTAGGTGTTTACTTCTGGTTTCCCCTTTATGCATCCACTTTGCATAAATACTAACAATAGCAGAACACGAACAACCTACCAGTCATGATGTTTTGGAGGTACTCTTTTTCGAGTCTTCAGGTCATTACAATCTGCCCTCTTTCAAATTCACTTACTCTCCTTGGGAAAGTAAGTACAAGAATGATAGCCTTCTTTCTCCTGCAACAGTTAAATATGATCTTTCTTATTCACGAGGCTTCCACGTCATCCAGACGAGTTCATTGAAAAATGGGGAGGTTTCGTGATATTTTGGCTCAATGGTATAAAATAACATTGTAAATAAAGCTCCTTTCTTAAAAGCTAACATTATTTTTTCATCAAAAATTTACATTCTTGTTTCTTTTTTATTACTTAGAACAAATAAAGAACCCCCTACTTACGAGTTTATAATTATTTGGAAGCTACAAAATACACTCATGGACAAAAAAAAATTAGCGCACCAAGAAGAAGTCGTCAAAATAAAACGAAATTTTACATACGTAATGACTACTTTAATATAAGTAAACGATTAGAAATCAAAGAAAAAGGATCATTTATTTCAGAGAAAAAGGCAAAAATACGGAGGCTTTAATACCCTGTTGAACCCCCTCTACCGCATCGAGCATTGAGGCATACAAGTTCTGTATGATGTTTTGAGACATTTCGTTCCATATTTGCTGTAACCTTACCTATACTTCGTTCAAACTCGTGGGATGCCTAACTCTCCGTCCCAAATAGAGAGAAATTTGGGGATCGGGCAGGCCAAGAAGGGTAGTAACAGTGCGAAGACAGTCTTGTGACACCCTTGCCGTGTGAGGCCGAGCATTGTCTTGTTGAAAAATGGTTCCTTGAAACCGTTGCATGAGTAGCAACACATGTAGTTGTAGGATGTCATGGACATACAGCTGGGCTGTCATGGTGCCACGGATCAGTACTAGGTGTGACAGTGTATTGTAGGCAATGGCACCCTATACCATCACACCAGTTGTGGTAGCGATGTGTCGCTGTAAAGAAAAGGCAGGATTGAGGCGTTCACCACGGGGTAAAACACATACGAACACGATTGTCATCACTGCGGAGATTGAATCTGTATTCTT
>BMAV01012399.1:26071-38794 GCA_019973955.1 Trichonephila inaurata madagascariensis | reverse complement strand
TTAGTATTGTTGAATTCATTATAAAATACATTGTGTGGTACTGATACATTTATGAGGGTATTATATGAGTGCAAATGTGTATTTTATATTTTATTATCTTAGAATGAATTTTGTTTGTTTAATTCGGTAAATTAATAATTTTTGTTTAAATCATATTTTGTTTTTTTCGAATTTTCAGTATACTCGCGCCCCCCTCGAAGGGTTATGACTCCCCCCTAGGGGGCGTGCCCCACAGTTTGAGAAACGCTGCTTTAAGCTCATCTTTGATGGTGCAAGTTTTACTTCATTTCCGTACATTTCATACACTAAATGTCCCATAAATTTTCCATTTGTTTCATGTCTGGAATTTTTGTGATATCCACTCAAAAAGTTCATAATTTTAGCTTAATACCATAGGATTTTGTAGAGCTTGAATTGTGCATTTATGTACTTTCCAACTGGAATATTACTCTCCGGATGTTATCAGAGGCTACTCCATCAATAAACTTTCTGCAAGGATGTCTTGGTAGTATTCGAAACTATGGATTCTAATGGATTACCGGTGTCGTTCTATTAGCATTAAAACTGTCTAAATCATCAGAGACCCCCTAACATATTATCGATTCGAGAAGCTGGGATATCTAAAACTGTCTCTTCATTGATATTTAACTTCTTTTGATATGAAAAACATCATTATGCCATTGATACACAAAAGCAACATTGTGAACTGGAAGCATTCCATTTTCTGTGTCGTAGTTAAGGATGGGTTAGCGTTTCATTTTCCTGAATTTTATGAGTGGATGTTTTGATACGATAGTGTCCACAGTTAGGTTGGTGTTGACGCGTGGTAGGTTTAAATCAGTCGCAATTTGTCAAGAAAGTTTTTTACTAAAGTGTTGCTTGACTAACAATGACTCTTATTTCACGAGAAGTCAAAAGCAAATGGACGGTATGTACTCTTCAACTTTGAAAAATCATCACTATTTTTTAAAAAACTCTCTATTCACCCCAGTGCTACATCTGTTTGATCTTTTTTGCTATTTACTGATAATTTAAACCTCATTCCTTAAAATTAAGAATCCGCTCTCGTTCGATCAATGTTAATCGTATTCATCTTCTCTCATTTCCATAAAAATTACTATTTCTTTCCGGTGCGTGTGTAATTTGCTAAAACAGGTTCACATCTTAAAAATTAAAGTCTGTAGAAAATGAATAAAAGAATAATTGCTTTAAAAATGGGATTGGCCTAGTTATTTTTTCCAGCATTTCGCATGTAAAAAGACAAAAACAAAAGCGAATTTTAAAATAAAAAAAAACTGTTTTACTCTGATTAGTTTGATAAAAATATTTAAAACTGTTGCTTACTGCGTTATTTTTAAATTTGTGTAAAACTCAGTTGCATAGCTGTAAAAACAACGAAGATTTTACTTTGGCCTTATCATTTTTTTTTTCAGCACTGTATTTTAACAATAAAAAATGGAGACATTTTTTTTTATCTTAAAGTCTTCAAAGTTTACTCTCCGTTTTAGAGAAATTAATTCTATACTTGTGTGAGAGGAGTTCGTAAAAATGAATCATCCATTCTAAAATTTTATTTATTCATGAAATAATAAAAATAATTAACGACATGGATTATTTCTTTTATTGATAATCATTTTCATTAAAAAGGACATTTCGCCGATTTAAATATCGAGCCTAACGTCAGGGACGTCTTAAGGCATGGGCCAGCTGGGCCAGGGCTCTGGGCCTCGGCCACAGGTGGGGGAGGGGCTCGTCTCGTTTTCTTCTTAACCTTAATAAGATCGTAATTTGAATAATTTCAATGGTCAAATGTTTTTTCCTGTTTTATTTTCAGAAAAACTGGGAATTTCGGACGATTCGGTAACTGGCTACATGTTTTGACCGTCGTTCATGAATAGGCCTAGGCTTTCCACATACACCATTCATCACTCATTCTATCAAAATGCGACAGTCCGTCGAGCTGGTTTGTACGATTTAAGTCATGCACATTTATTTGTTTTAGGTTATTGTTGGTACAAGTATTTCATAACGTATACTTTTGTTGCGTAGATCCGAGGGTTCGGGGATTTTATGCAAAACAATCACAAAGAAAATAAATAGTTCTTTAAGAGCGATGAGAATTAATTATCAAAAGTCCAATCCTTTAAATACAGGATTCAGCAGCAATATTCACAGAGTAAATCCCCGAAGGTCTTCACACCTTCAACAGCAATCAAACACAATCACCAGTGTTAAAAAATACAAGTAAGTAAAGATTATTCGCAAGCACAGCCGAGCTAATCGCTAGTCATAACAATCCTCACTACTCGCTGGTTTAATCCAGACTCCTCACCGTTCAGGCGAGCATCTTTTTATAGGCGCGACAGAAACTTCCAGAAATATAACAGCTCGTGTCATTGAACATGACACTAGTGGAGAGAGATCCACTACTTTCTAGAAGATTCCAGAGGGTTCCGAACTCACCAAAATGGTCGCCAAAGTCGCCAAATTGGCCTCCAACTTGGTCGACAAAAACGATGTCAACTTGGCTCTACAGCCAAGATTTCGCCAAGTTCTCATTGAACCGCCATTATAACATAAGGGGCGGCATTGCTTGCGAATAGTACAATTTTAACATGAAATAAATATAACACATAGAGCAATATAAATGCATTAAACACTCAAATACAAATTATTTACACTATTTACAAAAAATTCGTAACACTATGTACTGTCTACTTTTAAGGGTCATATGTGGAGCCTATATTTGTGTATGGGCTCAGGATCTCAAGAAGTCTTAAGATGTCCCTGCCTAACGTTCACAGTATTTTTTCATAAAAATTGTCTCTGTAAAATAATTATTAATTTAGTGCACACTAAAAAAAATTATGGAGTTGAAAATGTAATTTTTGCTTATTTAATCGTGATTATTTCAAAAATAATTACAGATTTTGGTTTTTAAAAATTATATACTCTTACTGAAACAATATTTAAAATATAAGACAGGAAGTAAAACAGTTTCCATCCCATATGTTAAACAAGTTATATGGTCTAGATACGTGCGAGATAACTGTTATTACTCACGACATAAGTTAAAACCTATTGCACATATCTATTACGAAGTTTAAGTAACATAATATAAAAATTAAAAATAATAGATTTTCTATTAGAATGTTAATATAAAGTAAAACTCCTAAAGTATATTTTGTTTCTACAACTGAAAAAAAACCCATTTTAGTTTGAGGTAGGGAGAGGAAAGAAATTATATATATATAACCAGAATGTAGATTTTTTTAAAACTATTTCAATGAAATATTGGATATATCACTTTTTCTTACCAATAAAAGAAAAAAACTGTGCATTTAATTGGAGAATTTAATTCGATATTTAAACAAATTTAATTCTTGTAAATAAGAGGTAAATTTAAAAAAAAAAGCAAAGCATTATGTTCAGTAAATTTAAGGTGAAAAAAAATATCGAGTAAGAGTATAATAATTGAATAAAATGAAAGCTCAAAACAGATGATCGTGAATAAAAAAAAGATGATTTATTTTCAAACATAGGGGGGAAATTCGAATTCATATTAAGGAAGGAGTCGCATTTTCAGTGAAAAATATGCATAATAGAGATTTTCAATAATAAAGTACTCTTTATCATAGCTGTAATTCAACATTAAACGGAATGAAAATACAAAAGGATGCATTTATAATAGGTAATATTCAATAGAAATTGAGAACTTATATGGTTTTGTAATGGAATGCAAATGAAGCTGTTTATAAAACCAACTTAATAAATAAATTATAGTTTAAAAAAACTAAACAACACGCTTTTAGAGTGAATTGAACTAAAAAAATAATGTCATTGGGGTAAAAGCGTGGGGTGCTCCATATTAATTGTTATCATTTCTTATTAGTTCTATTTCGAAATGCTGAGCTAGTGTAAAAATGTAGCACAAAGCACCCCACTCTTACCGCAATGACATTAATTTTCTCGTTAATCCTTTTATTCTTATATTAAGAATTATGTTTTTTACTTTTTAGTTCCGTTCACTATAAAAGCGAGTTTTTTAGTTTTTTTAAAACTGTAAGTTATTTTTCATTTTTTAGTTCGATCTACAATAAAAGCCTGTTTTTTTAGTTTTCAAAACTATCATTTATTCTTTGTTGAATTTATCCTTAATTTTGATATTTTTAGCCGGAATTACGTAGCTGCTGGAATTAATCTTGCTCTTCAATAAATATTAATAAACGGTTCTGAAGGGTACTTATTCTCTCCGTTTACGGGACCTCGGATGAGTCCCATATCATTGTATTTCAAAGATTACGTCTCTATAGATACAGGTCTAACTAATAAAAGTGTATAAGAAGAAATATTAAATGTCAATCGTATTACACCTTTTAAACGGATTGCTATAATGTTAATTCGTATCATCACTTCTAAAAGTATTGCTTTATCAAAATAAAAAAAAATATTTAGCAGTTCGAACCAAATATTATTTTTTTCCACATCATGCACGAGTCTTTTTTTTTTTACTTCCATTTTCAGAAAAATTAGACTTATATTTTGGTAAGAAATTGCTAACGCACCCAACCCTACCCTTTCTCACATAAAGAACACATTTTTTGTTTTATTTGTATTAACCGTAAGCCTATTCGTGGTTTTAGGGTTGCACCGTAATCTTTTAGTCTCTAAAACTGGAATTGATCGCCAAATCTGGAAATTTTCATATGGAATTAGTTGCCAAATCTGAAAATGGTTTAGGCAATAAGTCACCAAATAAGTCGCTAAATCTATAAATCGTATTCCTAATCATCCTGATCAGGACAATGGAGCAAAATTATGAAATTATAGTATTGTCATTGGTCCTTGACAAGTGTGATAAATTTTGAATTAATCAGACCTTTAAAAGCGGGTAAAAATCGAGTTCAAAGATTCCGTTACATACAAGGGAAACTTATAAAAGCGTGTTAAAAAAATCGGTATTATTCTTTTATGATACGCAATTGGATGTTCTAGTTCTATAAAGGATTCGTTAGGGAAAAATGACGATTTGATGCAGATATGAAATTGATAATTATTCTATCTGACGATATTCATTCAGATGAATTTGGTATCCAAACTGTAAATTAGTTCTTCAAATAATTTTTTTCAAAAAGAAACGAAATGAAAAATTGCATTCAGTATTTTAAGAATATTAGCTTTAAGTATTTGAAAGCTTTGGGAGAATTCAAATATTTAGCATTATTACTTTAAACTAAATATACCTTTTAAATTTAGGAAATTATTTCTCAATACAATTTACTCTGAAATTATTAGAATGTTTATTTTTTTATCACTTTTTCTTACTCTTAACACTAGGAAAGATAATATATAGACATTAAGATTCTATTGCTTTTATATGTATGAAGAAAATCGTATTATTAATGAAAACTATATTTAATTTCTTATTAGAAAAATTGTTTAAATGTAAATTTATTGCTTCTTTTTCCTAGATTTATTTTCATTTGATAATTAAATATGTGTAATATATATTTAATGAATTTAATATATTTCCTACTATATAAATTTTAGAACTTCACTTAGAAAACATTCCGACTACGTTCGGAACCGTGATTTTAAAAAGGCGCATAAATGGATAACTTTCATGATATTTAATATCACTTAGATTAAAATACATGTATAAAATTGTTTTAAGGACATTTTGACAAAAGAAATCCTTTAAATACAATATTTCGGTAAAAAATTAACTTAGAATAACCTTTTTTTCAAAATGTTCTCCTTTTGTGAAAAATGCTTCTATTATAATAATATTTTGCCTGTATATAGCTCAGACTTCTGTACGGAGACTTAACTATGATTTTTGAAAAATTCACATTATTTTCAGAGTTACAACCATTTGAAATAATTATCAGCGTTTTTTTTTTCTTAAAATTTCTCCCCTCTGCTGTCGTAAAACAGGGATAAACCCACTTCTAAGATATATATTTCAAAAATTCTAGTTGAGCCTCTGTACAGAGGTCTGAGCTATAGACAGGCAAAATATTATAATAATAGAAGCATTTTTCACAAAAAGAAAATATTTTGAAAATGGGTCATTCTATGTTCATTTTTTATCAAAATATTGTACTTAAATAATTTTTTATTGTAATACTATTCTTAAAACAATTTTATATACACTTTCTAATCTAAGTGACACTAAATATCATAAATATTATCCATTTATACGCTTTTGCAAAATCCCGGTTCCGAACGTAGTCGAATACCTTAAAGTGAATATCCACTATATTCACTTTAAAAATGTGATAAATTTGCCAGTAATTTCATCCTTTAGAATTTCAAGAACAAAGAGATATGTTATATCTTTTAAGGTATGTATTTATTTATCTGTAAATAAAAGCTAGTATAAGGAACGAAGTATTTTGTTAACAAATTTTGCATTCCTTTTTTAAGTTTCATTTTTATATATTTTAACACTGAAACTCATGTGACTGAAACTACAAATTAATGCCATAGTTAGATTTTTGTAACTGATTCCTTTTTGAGTGCGATTAAAAAAGGATGAGATAATTCAAAATTTGGTGCAATGAAATATGGAAATTAATATGCAAGAAAATTTTGTCACAACTTTCACGAAATATTTTTGAATTAATTGCTAACTACGTAGCATTTTACAGAAATTTCAGATGTACTATGAAAATTCTACTTTTAGTTGAATTGTTATTTAAGTAATTCAGTTAAAATAATTATTATTCAGCTAATTCACTTAACCCTTTATCTACCGACGGTACTTATTAGTACCACTCACTTTAAAATTACATAGAATAACCATTTTTACGAATACTCTGACGATACTTAGCAGGAATATTCTTTTAAGTCCACTCTTCCAAGATATATGGCAGCACGGGTTATATGATCAGTATTTTAGAGGGAAGGCGAATAGTTTTATTGCAGAAATTGCATTTTCAGCGGATTGCGAAGATTGCCATTTTTGTTAAGAAAAGGTGGTTAATGTCAAAGGGGGTAAGTGTCTTATTTTTTTGTATGTTAATAAAGTCCTTAGAAAACGATTTGACTATTTATTTTAAGTGAACAGTGTATATAATTAATTTTACAGTTGAATATCTTTAATTAATTAATTAGCTCTAAAGGATTAAATTTCCTAAAGTTGAGTATTTTGTTTATGCATATCTCTTAATTTTCAATGTAGGGATTCAAAAAAAAATATTGCATGAAAAAAACTGCAGTAAATCATAATGCGGTAGATAAAGGGTTGAGCTAATTGATATTCAGTTAATTTAATTGAGCTAATTGATAATCAATTTACGTTATTTATGAAGTAAGAGACAGAAATTAAAATTTTATAGTATGACAAAAATTATATTCATTCTTTGTACAAACTTTTCACTGACTGACAAAGGGTATTTTAACCAGCATTTTAAAAGAGAAAAAAATACCACTAAAACGAGATAAGGAACCTAACTACGTTCGGAACCATGATTTTGAAAAAAAAGCGTATAAATAAATAATTTTTTGATATACATATAAAATTGTTTTATTACAAGAAAAGCTTATTTAATGAAAACTGAAGAATGATTGACGTATTTTTAAAACATTCTTTTTTGTGTGAAAAATGTTTCTATAGTAATAATATTTTGTCTATAATGTAGCTAAGGATTTTCAGACTTATGATCAATTAAAACATTAATGGACGTTTTTTTATTAAAATTTATCTATCCTCAGAAAAATATTAAGAAATCCAGTTCAAAACAACTACTTCAGGTCATGTACAGAAGTCTTAGCTAAATATTTACAAAATATTGTTATTACAGAAGAGTTTTCAACAAAATAAGAATGTTTTGAAAATATTTCTTTTTTCTTCTTTTTTTTTTTACCAAAAAATTATATTTAAATAATTTTTTATTGTAATAGTATTCTTAAAATAATTTTATATATACATTAAATTCATACAATATTAAAAAAATATTTACTTATACATTATTTCAAAACCATGGTTTCGAACATAGTCGGGTACCTTTTAAGCTGAAATGAACCCCCAGAATAATTAAAAAAATATGTTTGACAATAGAGAATGTTTTGAAAATACGACACTCTTTCTTTAGCTTTTGTCTAAAAATTCAATTTAAATAATTTGTCGATATAATAACATTCTTAAAACAATTTTATATGTATTATCTAATTCAACTGACACTAAATATAAAAAAATTATTCAATTGTACGATTTTCCAAAATCACGGTTCCGAACACAGTCAACTTAAAAATGAAAAAGAATTGTGCCAGAAAACAAACTATGTCAACCTGTAATTTTTTAACCATTCTAAGGCTTCTATATTTGATCTTACTTAGTTTAACATATACTTTAACCCCAAATGCAAATGAGCAAAATATGAAAAAACTATAACTTACACTTCGGCATCGAGAATTTATCCTATTTTAGGACACAAAAAGATCGACTTCTTTCACCCAGCATAATTATTCCAAATAAAATCGTTTGGTATCTTATGCAATCCAGACAGCACAGATCCAGATGTTAATGATTCTCTCTAGATGTTCGACTAACTAACTGAAATGAAAAACTAGGGTGCTATCACGCTTCTGGTGAGATTTGGCAAAGATTACCAACCTTGAACTGACCTTAGTTTTACAATTCCTCATAAACCAGACAAAACCTTCTGTCCCGCTGCTAGATCTTCCGGAGTGCAGACTTCTCACGTAAGAGATCGAAGCGCTCTTATTGCTTACAGTGGGCGGTTACAGATTTGATGACCGCTTTTCGAAGAATATAATGAATTTGTCTTTAGCGTGAACCAAAGCCCTTTTGTTATAAAAACAAAAATCATTACGAAATCTCCAGTAATTTGGGCACAGGAGAGGATTAAAAATAAATTTTGACGAATGCGTAATTGTCTTTATGGTTCAGGAATACCTTTCAGTTGCGTTTTATGTCAGAAATCTAATTGGTCTTCGATATAAAAGAACTAAACATTATAAAAATAGTATTTCTGAGTAAATTTTTAATGAATGATATAGGCAAGGGAAAGATGTTTTTCTAAAATTATTTTTATTTCTTTCTTTTCAGCAAAGTACAGATTTTAAAATAATTGTTGTTAATTCCATAATTTTCAAAAAGTTTTCCTGCTGTGTGATGCCGATTATTAATTAATATTACTTTGAACTTTTTGTACGACCGTTTCCATTTTTTACTATGCAGAAAGTTAATCCTTAATGGGCTAGATTCATGACGGTCACGTGATACATGCAGTCACGTGTTCTCCACTTAATTCAAAATTAACATTAGTGCTTGTTTTTTGCTTGTAAAATTTAGATAAAGTATCATATTTGATAGTTAGAAAAAAATCAAGTTGATTTTTTTTACTTGTGTGCATTATTATTGTTGACAAATATGTACTTTTTAAAAGAAAGTTTCAACAAAAAAACAAGTTGACTACAGCGAACTAATTGGCTAAAATCGAGTGACTGCAGTTATGTGAGCATGACGTCACCCGACTTTATGAACTGATTGGCTGGAAACGCGTGATGGTATTTATCACGTGACTATGACGTCACATGAATTTAGCCCAATGATGGATGCCTTAAAAAGTCCTTGTCTTTCAAAAAGAATATCAGTACTTGAAGTTATTCGAAAAAATTCTGTAAGCAATTAAATAAAACAATCAAAGTTTTAAGTTAGCTTTCTAGGATGTCTTTTGTAATGAAAATGCATCTTTCTTTGTTTAAAAATACAATAAAATTCATAAAAAATATTTTAGAAGATTTGAATCTTATGCATTTGATGAGTGGATATCCATCAATTTTTGGGTTTCCCCCTTTTATATGTTTCATAATCTGTAAACATAAACTATTATAATTTATATTTTCAATATACCATTTTATGTTCCAAAATTCCTTTAAATGTTAGCATGTGCTGCTCCAAGCTTAGAAGCTTTCCTTTTCACACAGTTAGTTTTAGCATATTTGTAACAATATATCATTCTTTAAAAATGATTACTCATTTGTTTAAATTATAAATACATTGGAAAATGCATCGCGATTAGAGAATCCCTCACCATATACATGTCTGACTCGCAAGTAACAGAACTACAGAAAGATTTATAATCCTTTCATATTCTAAATCTGACTTAGAGGCCATCTTAAATGGAGAGATTAACACCACCTCCACCATAAATTTTCTACCCTTGCAAATGCATTACAAGGGGAAATCCTGTGCGCTATAATGGATATCTGGACATATAAATATCGAAGAAAATGAGTGTGTATATTCTTTAGCTAAAGAAGATGGAAACCCTGACAAACCTTGTACCATCATCACACTTGCTAATGCCAACGCTGTGGCCAGATCTAGACTTTTACCCCACTCCTTTAAGGAACCATTTATAACAATCTTTGACTCCCCAAGAATCATAAAATTCTCAATCGCAAGACTAAGAGTTCATCATTATAAGAGCATGAAAGTTCATCTTGATAAAAAAAGATTTTACATATAGTGTAAAAACTGCCCGGAAATTCAACTGCTCATACCAAAACATATCTTCAAATGTCCAGATTTCACTCCAAGAGCACTAAAAAAAGCTCAGTCTAACTCCACTTATGAGCCCACTGCAGGAGATGTACTATCGCCAGGACGCTTCGGAATCGGCAGCCGCAGTTGTCACTTTTGGTGGAATGTAGAATTTTTTTTTTTTTTTGCTGTTCCCAAATCTATGAACACGGATCATGGACCATATTTTACGGAATATAGTTTGTAAATTGATTAGAAAACAATTCAATCTAAAAATTTTAGCATGTTTAGTACATCTTAAACAATTATATAATCTCTCAGCTATCCAAGCATTATTACTCTTTGTTGTTTCTGTATACATATATGGTTATTAGTAAGTAGTTTAGTACTAGTTAAGTAGTTTAAAATAAATGGATAATCTTATTTGTATATATTTAATTCCTTTGTATGCGTTTAAAAATTTTTTTAGCAGAAATTAAGAATTATTATTATTTTTTTAAAAAAATTATTCAGTATTTATAATATTCTCCATTTCGATTAGACAACTAGAAGGTATTAGATAAAGTAAGATATATTTAAATTACACGTAAGTTTTTTTTACAATAAAAAAAAATCGAATAATCACTATCAGTGCCGTTTTGAGGTTTCTATACGGCATACAATTTGGTAATTTTCTTTAAATTTAATTAGAAAAAAGTAGTTCTTTTTTTTAAAATTGAGAAAAGTAGAATGTAACACTTATATATCATTTAGAACAAAATCAATTAGATTTTGCGATAACTGTTTGAAAGTTCTAACATATACACTAAAGCTGAACACACTAATTACTCTGTTACATGCAATTGGAAAAATTCTTATAAGGCACTCATGGGTTCCATTTCACGGAGTACGTGCTCGTTAAATCAATGGGTCTGAAAGTCTTGTGGGCGTTCACAGCAGAAACCACGGGTGTAAGGGGCTGAAGAGTATTTCCCTCCCCTCCAGTTCCTTGCCTAAATTGTGGAGATGGAGATAGGTGGTGACGCCATCTATCGTGTAGAAGTCCAACCTGTCACAGGCTCTGGCAACTTTCATTCCTTCCCTTCGGGAAGAACACGACAAAGACAGCATGGCTTCAATTTAAATTAAGACTTGAAAATGATAATTATTTGAATAATTTATAAATTTAGTAATTTATATTTTTAAAAACTGTACTAGGAGAAATAAGCAGAAGATTGTGAGTAAATATAGATTCGTGAAATCCTCATAAGCCCTTAACTGGTTTGCCTGTACAACGTACGGTCTACCGAAGGCTGGCCACAACTGGTTTGCCCTTACGCTGTACGGGGACTCATATTTTCTTCTTTCTATCTTTGATTTGCATATATTTTTAATTCTTATAATGAAATTATAAGTGTTAGTGTTTTTAAGTTTTGCAGTTTGTCCATGGTATTGAAATATTTCTCATCCGGGATTTTCCATGTGGTGAAGGCGGGAATGTTTCATTTAAAGGCAGGAACTTAGATTCTTGAAAATATTCCATAAAGAACAGGGAATCGGCAAGGCCATGTGCAGTTAGTGGCTTGAGAAGAAATGAAAATGGAAAGATAATCCAAAATAGCTGATATTACCGCAGTCCTCATTGCAATGTGCTTGCATAGCAATACACTTGGTATTACACCATGCTTCAAATTGTGTGTGCATAGACGTATGCGCACACAAGTTCAAAATCCTCAACCTCGAACAGAAAAAGAGGTTCGAACATGAAATTTTTTTTGTAAGTATGAGAGAAATTCTTTTAAGATGTATGAAACACTCTTCATAGCATGCACTTATAAAAAGCAAATATTTAAAGGGTTTTGTGTTTCACAATTATAAAATAAAAAAAAAATTGTGGAAAAACTTTAAAATTAAAAAACAAAATAAAATTCTTCCATTTTTGCACTGTGTGAAACAGTGGTCTTTAAACTTTTTGAACTCGCGGAACCAGTAACGCACACAGGAATTTTTCAAAAATGGGGGGGAGGGTCTAAAATTCACCATTCTTGTATCATGCTCCTTTTGATTTTATCGATTTTCGGAAACAAAACACAGTAAAAAACTAATTATTGAATAGATAATTAGCATTAATTAATAAAATTAATCATTAATAACAAATACTTTATTAAATTTTACTTACTATATACTTAAAATTATAATCAATCGGGAAAAAATCAAGGACTTTGGGG
>BMAV01012399.1:5178-25971 GCA_019973955.1 Trichonephila inaurata madagascariensis | reverse complement strand
CCCCCCCCTTGTGTGCGCCACTGCATGGAACCCCTAAAACTAGAAGGTGTTTTCATGGAACCCCTACAACTAGAAAGTATTTTCATGGAACCCTATTCGACACACACACTTAAAAAAGAATGTATATCTTAAAATAATATTTAAAATAGATCAACATTTTATAAGTACTTTACGTAAAGGCAATTCAAAAAAGTATTGCTTTTATTATTAAAATTTTTTTTATCTACTTTTAATATAATTTACTCATTAATAATATTAATCTATGATCCAAATGTCACTTATTATGTTTAGTAACTAAGATATGTGGTTCCATTTTTCTCCACAAACTGTCGAAGTCTATTGTGATTAATTACTTTCGCATTATACATTCTGAGTTTAATTTGTTGATGTGTAACATCTTTCCTCTCGATTGCCGAATTTTGTTGGAGTGATTTCGTCGAAAGGGACGGATGTGGGTAACAGGAAGTGACGTAAGGGCGCGCTGTTTGATTTGACCAATGACCGTGCGTGATGGGTCTCTTCGCTACCCTCGCTTCGAGGTCCAACTCGCATGATAGTCTCTTCACTACCTTCGCATAGGGTCCAACTCTAGTAGGTAGTTGTTTTTTTATATTGTTAAAGTTAGCATTTGAAAAGATAGGAATTCTTATTTAGGATAAATTTACGATCCTTACGCTCAATTGTCAAAGTCTCAGGACTCGTAGTGTAAGAAATCTGAGGTTAATTTACATGTGTAAACTATATTAATAATTATATTTACTGTTAAGTGTCTGAAAAAGTTCAACATTCTTAAGAATATACGAGTAAGTAATATGAAATTATTCGAATAAATATTTTAGTGCGTATCTTTTTCATACTTTGAGATAAATTCCTGTCACTGTCAATAGCTAACAGAACAACTGATATGTTGTAACTCCTCACATGGACATTATTTATCGTCAAACAAGTGGGCAGGGTATTGCTAGTCAAAATATTGGGGGCATATGTGGGGCAGAATGCATATTTGAAAATGGACAAACAGTGATTTCGGTGTCCGTATACATTTATTCGAAACAAACAGTTCAAAAAATTAAAGACTTCCTGCATTTGTACTTTTACCATATACCGAAGATGTGTGTGTGTGTGTGGTTCTGCTCTTTTAAAAACAAACTATCACTCGATTCCCATGATTTTGAGTGGTGATTACAGTTTGCCAGAAGTTGAGCCGCTCATAGCTTTTTTGACTGATTAACTAAAGTTCGAAATGAATACAAATCGAAATATTTCGACAACTAACAGTGGTAATGTTATTGACGCTGTTTTTCAACGGTTTTTAAATACTTTGAAAATCACAAGTATGTGTCATATTTTACTTATCATAAGTCTATTGTATTCATTCTTCCCCTAATTGAACAATAATAAATACTTTGGATAAAAAATTGCGTTACTCCTAAATAAAATTTTCATTAAAGGTATAATTATTCGATAGAAAATTATTTCCAATCATACTCGCGATTCAAAACTCAATTTAATCTCACTCAATTCAATCACACCCAAAATCTTGGGAAACGAGTGATAGTTTGTTTTAAAAAAGTAGAACCATCTTCGGTATATGGTAAAAGAACAAAATGCAGGAAATCTTTAATTTTTTAAACCGTTTGATTCGGAGAAATGTATATGGCCACCAAAATCCCTGTTTGTTCATTTTCAAGTCTATTATATCCACTCTTCCCCAAATTAAACAAAAATAAATATTTTTGATAAAAAATTACATTACTCCTTATGTTAAATAAATAAAATTTTCATTAAAGATCTAATTATTCGATAGAAAATTATTTCCCCAATCATACTTGATTTATTTTTTTCTGGATTTAAGTTACTATTGCGTATTTGCCATGATAACATGTCAGATGTTACACATCATATGCGACTACTGTAAGGCTCGTTTCTTTCTTTTTTTTTTCTATGCTTCGTTTTGTAAACCACTCACATTGAGGAAGATTTTTCACTTATACACATTGAATATTTAACTGTGACATTAAAATGTTTATAACTGTGAAAAATACTGTATATTTTGCAACTTAAATTTAAGGAGCTGTTCTTGCCTTAATTTAGACTTTTGACATCAAATCTGTTGATATGTCGATAAGTTACTCCATCTCCTTTATTGTAGGTGCTTTTTTTTTCACAAATGCAAAAAGCTGCATTTTCCATTAAAAAACTATTTAGTTTTGCAGGGCATTGTATTAACGAAAATAAAATTATCTCGTGGAATCTGAAATACAGTAAACAATAAAATATTCACAATCTAGTCGGTAATATATGTATAGATATATAAAGATAAAATGTTTTTTTATTTTTTTATTATAAAAGTTTAAAAGTATTGCAAATTAAAGTTATAATGTACGAGTATGAATAAAATTTACAGTTTCTTAAT
Source organism: Trichonephila inaurata madagascariensis (assembly GCA_019973955.1). NCBI lineage: Eukaryota > Metazoa > Arthropoda > Arachnida > Araneae > Nephilidae > Trichonephila > Trichonephila inaurata. The sequence goes on along the minus strand of BMAV01012399.1, from coordinate 23,555 downwards.
AACAAGGTGAAGCTTTAAATTCTTGTGGATATATAAACTTTATAAAGAACGTGAATTTCTTTCGCATACACATTTAAGTTTCTTTTCGAATTTCTTATTATCCCTCGTGAAACCCCTGTTGGAACCCCAGGGTTCCGTGGAACACAGTTTGAAGACCACTGGTATAAAGTATATTGCTTAGTTACATACAATAAAAAATAAGCCTTTTTTTTTTTTTTTTTTTGGAAAATTTTGGTCAAAAAAATTTACAACTTAAAGGGGTTAGATCTAAATCCAGATTTCATGTAATAATATTTTTTTTCAAAGCATAAATTCAAGTTATCTTGCTTCTAATGGTTATGGAAAGCGCATTATATGTAAAATTCTAAAGTGCACTTCCCCTCAGTTCTTAACCAATTTGCATAAACTTATTTTAGGAAATGAACGTTTGCTCGTTGGATGTAGAGAAAGAATCAGTTGAGGAAAATATAAAATGTTTAATAAACCAATAAAAATGAAGATAGAGTCTCACAACTATTGTTTAACAATACAAAATGTTTTAAGAATGTTAAGACAAAAAAATGTTTTAAGAATTTAAAAAATTTCACACATAAATGGATGTTTTAGGTTAAAATTTATTTAATAAAATATGTGTAGAAGAGTACTAAATTCATAATTATCATTCACTTCTAGAATTTTGGAATACTTTTGTTTGTCTTATTTATATATATTGATAATTCGTATTACTTTGGATTGAGGTAATTTAAAAATTTTGTGAATATCTTTAAGTGATCAATATTTAATTAATATTTCGCAAATATTCTTAAATTAAGTAAGTATATAAAAGGTAATTTTACTTGTGTGTGATTTAAACATGGATTAACATTATAATATGTATTTAAACGTTAAAGTAAAGAAAGTGGTCAATGCCAGTATGGAGTTGTAACTACTAACGTATTTCATTCATATAAACATATGCAGAGAATTCTTACGGAAAAACCCTTTTATCGTCCGAAAATAAGAATTGAATAAAAATGTATTCATTTCAATTATTTATGGAACGGAAAAGAATTATAAAGCAAATTTGACTGAAAAAGAAATGAGACGAACCTTTACTATGTATATTTTACAGTTGCCTGCATGAATTCTATTATTTCAATACGATACAAATTAAATGCGTACCTAATCTGTAAGTGACATAATTTGTATTCATTTTTATCGTGTTAAAAATATAAAGGAAAATGGAAAAACATGTTTGATCTAAATATTCCAACTTCTCCAAAATCTAGAGAAATAATTCGAATATTCTATTAATTAAAATTTATACAGATTAAATATTATTATTTATTTTATTTCATTCGAAATTGGGAGAGCTTTCTAAAATTATAAAGGACAATATTTCATAAACACTATAACCTGGTGAAAATTTATAATTCAAAAAACATAAAATAAATTTGTCGTGCAAAAAAATTAATCCAAAATTAAGATTAATTAGAGCAAAACGAAATGAAAAAAAAAATTCTTACTTGTTTCTTCTTATTTCTCCCCCTAAATATTTTCGAAGTCATACCCATTTGTCAAATCTCTTTCTGATAGAAAATTAACATATATGATTGAGCAGTCTGACCGTTACGCCTTCTTTACTTAGAGATGCTTTTCAAATTAAGAATCTTTTTTGTTTATATTTTGTCAAACGCACGAAAATTATTAATAACGATTAGAATTATTCAAACAATTTCCACCAAATCCATGTAGCTTACACAACAGCATATTTTTCATACTCAAGCATTATTAAATATCTATTTGTCGTGTACTAAAGATCACAAGGAATCAAAACGTTACCGACCCATGTACCACGACCGATAGATGACCACTGAATGGGCAAGAATTGTTCGAAACCAATTGTTTACAAAATAGAACGAAATGTTAAGTGAATGGATTCGATTCTAATCAATCATTATGGCATGTGCATGCATGGGAATTCAAAAAAATTCAAACTACTACAACAAAACGTGCACCAGATACTTTTCCTAAGTGTTATTGATTTAGAGTATTTTACTTAGTACTTAGTAATGACACAAATGACGCATATAAGGGAAAAAAAGAGTTAAGAAATATGTGTATTGGTATTGCTTCTGTAAAAGTAAGATCAAAGAATTCTTTTTTTAACGTAGGAAATAATTACACGGTGCCCTTCATCCATTAGATATTTGATTGCGTGCCTGGAAATGAGTCGCAAGCTATGGAGACAGGACGTTTTTATAATATTCTTAGAAAACTCATTATACAATGTCGGAGTACGTAATTTACGTATCCTAAATGAAGAAATAATTTTAGAAGATTTTTGGCTTTTTCTCCGTTGGGAAGTGTATATCAGAGAATGTAAAGCAGAGGTAGAAATCGTTAAATAACTGTGAAATTTTTCAGGATTTTAAATTTTATTGTTTACAGGGTTTTTTTCAGAAAACGAAGCCTAATGAATAGATTTAAATTTTCAATAGTAAAAAAATTAAAAAAAAAAAAAAAAATTTGAGAAAAAAAAATTTTTAAAAAAAAATTGTGAAAAATATATTTTTATATATAAAAAAAGTTGGTGCTTTTCCGTTTCGCGGGCGCAGGCGATAAAGTCGCCAAAAATGATACAACCAACGCCAAACGGAATATTCCCGATGATAACCTTTTACCACTACATTTTCAAAACAAGCCGTGGTCTTTTCTTATTAGTAACCTCTTTCATTATACATCAACAAGGGGTAAAAAACAAATGAGAGGCATTGTTTATTTTTTTAATTTTTTTTATTTTTATGTGTATATCGAATGTTATCTCCAATAAAGCCTGCTTGGCGAAATTTGCTCCGGCCAAAAGGAAAAATACTAAAAAGTTTTTCGTGATCATGTAATAAATTAAGTCCTATCCTGTGTAAAAAGTGTAAGTCCTGTTTAATATTATGGTTACATATTGACAATAAGGCGCAATTTGCAGTTCAATCAACTACTGTCACACACACACAAGCTCAAATATTAACACAACATTACATAAATTCATATCTGAAAATTAAAAGAGCGCGTTTGTATTATTTCCGTTCGAACCAAGAACAATTGAGACGATAATTTGTTCATTGGGGGTTGGTCAGTTAGACAGGGGCCCGAATGCCGCCTTTTGACTTTATGGTTGTAATGATGGCTTATGTTGGTAGGCCTAGAGAGGTTTGCACATAGATGATGGTCATCACGTGTAGCCAGTTGAAGCATCGTCCGAAATTCTCAAGTTTTTGGAGAATACAACCGGAAATAACATTTGACGGTGGAAATTATTCGAATTATGACCTTATTAAGGATGAGTCGAGAACGAGACGAGGCCCCCAATGTGACCGGGAACCTGAGCCTGGGCCCAGTTGGCCCATGCCTTAAGACGTACTTGTGTACATGGATATTTTCGTGTGAATTACAGCTGTTCAGGAAACAGTATATAGAAATAATATACGGTATGGAGAAGACAGAATCCTGCAGTGTGATTAAATCTCTTCATTTGAAAGGTTGCAGTGCTCGGGAAAAACCAAAAGTAAATAATGACTTAGTCGAACTGCTAGCCATTCATACGATTCTATTGTGAGGCCGGAAATGTATTTTCAAACAGACCCAAAGTTCTTCACAGATGATTAAAAAAATAGAAGACTATCACTCACAGACTATGCCACAACTAATGAAGAAAGCGATCATGAATATGAGTGATCCTAGTAACGGCAGTTTGTGGAAAATTATTCACGAAGAGCTGCACATGACAAGGGTGTCAGCACACTTGATTCTAGATGGCTAACTCCTTTTGAAAAGCAAACACTGACCTGTCAAGGAGGATGTTGAATTTCGTTTCAAGACGAAAAAATAGTTTTGTTTGCTTTGTCTTAACTATAGAAGAATCTTGAATCCATCAATAAAGTCCAGAAACGTAAATCAGTAAGAAAAGGAAGAACAGCAACTTATTTCCACCGAAGAAAACTTATGGAGCATATGCACATACTACTGAAGAAGAATTAAATCATCAGTAGTGCCTATTACTGCTGAAAAAATTGCGTGATGCGCTGATTAAGAAACGGCACTGTACGATCGTCAAATGTTTTCGTCCTCTTGCTAATAATGTACCCTCTCACTCATCTAAAGGTGTAGTTGAAGAATCAAAGCCGTGCGGTGTTCAAAGTTTGCCACATCTGGCCTATTCTCTCGAATCTCATCCTCGACCTATATTTTCTTATTTCCAGGTCTCAAAAAGCCGTTGTGGGTTGGAGACTCGGCAACAAATATGACGCCATTAAAGAGATGGATCAATAGTTTTTTACACAATTTGGAGTTCTATAATTATGGCTTTGGAAATGTCAAGAAAAGCTAAGGTGATCTTAGAGAGATGCTTAACTCTAGAAGGTAATTATGTAGAAAAGTCTTAAGGATAACAAATAAAAATTAAGTTTGTATCTCGATTATTTTTAGTAATAGTTAAACCTCTGATAACTTTTCATGTATTCAGCAACATGGGTTTTGTTTGGTTAAAACTATTCTCTACAAAATTTTGCACAAAACAATTCTTATTATCTTTATTATTATGTTATAATTAATTTAATTACAACCTTTAAAGGTTAATATTAAGTACAGAATTCTTTTAAAACTTCAAGTCAGTGTGAAAAAAAATTATCATGATAGTGAATCATGATAGAATCTGTGTGAGGTTGTATGTTTTTAATACGTATGACAGGTAAAGCAAAAGCTTTCTGTTCTGATATTTTACATGATATTTTTCGAAAAAAAAATCACATGAGTTATTGATATTATTAACTAATATTTTTTTTGTTCTGATAACGATTTGTCCTATGGAAAATCAATAAGCATACGATATTGTCAAACTATGGTATGATAATCGTAAGTATCGTAAGTCAGAGAACAGCATGATTTTGTAGCACTTTCAACTGATATTCTCTAAAACAAGGGTATGCCGACTTTTCCAAGGTAAGTGCTTCTTCTAATTTTTTAAGGTGATGTGGTCCATCCTGTTGCGTAGGTGGGTGAGGTACGAAAAAATTTTACAATATTTATTACAATTTAATAATAAATACGCGGAATATGCACTTACCTACATAACTACAATAGAAAAACTCACACTTTTAAAACCGCGTTTAAAGCAAAATTCAAGCTACAAACATAATAATAATAGCCACAAATATAACAATATCAAATAATGTGTTTGTTAGAAAACAATTCAAAATATGCATTAAAAACATTTTCTGAAGTTAGTTCTCGTAATTATAGTCAGTAGAAGATTTGGTCTGCATACTGTCAGTCAATCTTGAATATTTCTGTATAAATTACTAGTAGCTAATCTTCAGGCTGTCACCTCAAAATGCCTTGGCAGTACAACGGTTGATCGCAATCGACTTAAGGCTGTCTTCGGTAAAAGTACGAGAGCTTGAACTAAACGCGAAGCACATTTTCAGACAGAAAAAAAGGCCTCCAATTTCTATGGAAATTTTCAAGATTATAACTCCTACCTCTGTTAACAATATGTGTTTTTAAAAATCCCAAAATATTCCATTAATACTTTCTTTTTTGTTATAATACGCGAAGGCATACCTCATTTAACATTACGGTATAGGAGAAAAAGCGCGAAACACATTTCATAGCAGAAAAAAGGAATAAACTCCCTTAAAAACGGGAAGTATAATAAAAAATTCCGCTCTCTAAAGGATAGTGAAGCCAGAATATCATATTAATGTTTCATTTCTTTTATATCTGGAAAAATATTCCGAATTCTGGTCCTATTCTTTAAGATTAACCGAAGACAGCCTTAATGCTCACCTCTGGTCTAAAAAATGACCTTGGTTTAAAAAAAACTTTTAATTCAAACAATCTAGCTTCAAATAACAGCTTTGTCGAAGAAATTGATAGAATGTTAGCAACAGTAGTAAACTGGTATCTGGTAATCACCTTATTATTAAATACTTAATTCAATTCAATTTAGGTAGATTTATTACTGTTATATGTTAGTTGAATACGTGATAATTCTGCTCATTTATAATCATTTAACAAATCAAAAATTTTACAGTGACTGAATGAAAAAAAAACAATGTGTGTGTAAAGTAAATGAAATAAAAAACGAGCATTCTAGAGTGTTTAGATGAATTATATTTGTTTCCTTTTACAAAAAGTAGTGGTATTAAGTAGTTTTCTTATTACTTCGTTTTATAATAATTTCATTCTGTTTTTTTCCAAACAACTCAAGTTATTGAGCTTTCTAGTTTCCTTTATAAGAGTTCTTCCTATATGAAGTCGAGGAGAGAGATGACAGTTGCGATAAGAAAGATATAATACAAGAATTATTTAAATTGAAGCAACGTGAAGATTAATAGTCACTGTGATCGAGAGTAAAATGAGCCTGGATTTACATTTATTGGTAGTTGGAACTCATCTTATAACACCTAATTGTAATTGGTATATTCTATTCATTTTCAAATAGAAGTTTACTTTCATTAAAACATTCGCTCGTTCTCTCACAAATCGAGACCTGTAAATATCTTTCATAAATAAAAAACTGATTAGCTCTTAGTCTAGGTTTTGGTGGGTTTCAGACTGGATATTTCATTAGAAATTAATCCAAATAAATTCGCAAGGATTTAAGTACATAGCAAATATGTGACTATTCCTAATGCTATGATTTTTTAATAGTTATTACGTAGTGATGCGTCTATTTCTCTCCATAAATAATCGAATGAAATGGGTACTTTGCTACCCTAGTCCTGTGCCAGTAAGTTGTGTTAAGAGAACACATACTGCAATTCTGATAGTAGAATCCTTTTAATTAATTTTTTGCCTCACTGTAGGAACCATTTTCCTTTTGAGAGAAGGAAGAATCTCCGAAAAAGATATTAATCATAATTTCAGCGTACCGAGCAATATAAAAATTTAGAGTTCGTCTAAATTACACATTGTAAAACCCTTAAATTATTGAAGTTATAAAAAATTCTTAAGGTATCCGCGACTACGTTCAGAATAATGATTTTTCAAAAGAGTATATAAATGGATAATATTTATATTTAGTGTCCCTTAGATTAGAAAATGTAAATAAAATTGTTTTAAGAATAGTATTACAATAAAAAAATTATTTAAGCACAATATTTTGACAAAAAATGAACATAGAATGACCCATTTTCGAAATATTCTCCTTTTGCGAAAAATGTTTCTATTATAATAATATTTTGCCTGTATACAGCTCAGACTTCATCAGACCTCAACTAGAATCTTTGAAATACGTAACTTAGAAGTGGTTTCATCCATGTTTTACGACAACAGAGGGGAGAAATTTTAAGAAAAAAACACCGATAATTATTTCAATGGGTTGTAACTCTGAAAATAATGTGAATTTTTCAAAACTCATAGTTGAGCCTCTGTACAGAGGTCTGAGCTATATACAGTAAAATAGTATTATAAAAGAAGCATTTTTCACAAAAGGAGAACATTTTGAAAAAAAGGTTATTCTAAGTTAATTTTTTGCCCAAATATTGTGTTTAAATAATTTTTTTTTCTTGTCAAAATGTCCTTAAAACAATTTTATACATGTATTCTAATTTAAGTGGCACTAAATATCATGAAAATTATCCATTTATGCGCTTTTTTAAAATCACGGTTAGGAAAATAGTCGGATATCTTAAGTCTTAAAAACGAAATATAACTGAATTTATGATTAACAAACTTGATTTATCTTTAATATTTAGAAAAAAAATGGCTAGAAATTTGTAATACACATAAACTTATTCACTGTACATTTAAAGCTATTTTTTTTTTATTATAAAACGATAGCCAGATGGCGCTTCTTGTTCTTTGCGAAGATAATTCGTTCTTCCAAGTTGTAGTTGGAAGATTACGCGCGCTTTCTTGTGGTAGGAATTTCCTTTCTTCTTCGTAAGATCCTGTGATGTCTTCCAAAAATGAGTATTTTATGTATGTTTTGTGTCGTCTGTCGTGTTGTGGAACTTTGTCATAATTAAATAGGTTTTCCTATATAAATCACTGTACTATTTTAACCAAGAAGTCTATTATTTTATCCGAGAAATAATCTTGAAGGACCACATTTAAAATATACAGAACCCTTTCAAAAATATTTTTTCATAGTGTATGATGTGGTTCACAGAATATTATCGCATCCTTATAACTATTTCGTCCTTCACATAATAATACTCACATACAGCTTGGTACTATGTTTTTTTGCTGAGTCTAATGTTCTTGTTTTAGAGTTTTCTACCAATAAAAGTTATATATGTGCGATGACTTACCCCTCCAGCTGCTAGTGGATCCGCCTTTCTTCCTAATAGAAGACGCACCATGTCTTCTCGAACTTGTTGAGCTGATAAATGCAAAGCGGTCAATCCATCCTGTAAAGAAATAAACATTGGATTATTAATTACTAGCGGTTATACCCGTTCTTCGCACGGGTGAATTGAAAAACTTAACAATACAGATTGAAGGATAAAGAAGTTTTTAATGAGTTAATTTTGCGTGAATTGCAAATTAAACACACACAAAAAAAGGCTTTTTGCATATCTCAGCTGAACCAAAAAAAATCCTGTTTGTTAAATTTAAGTCTGTAGATCTAATAGTTGATAAAAAGGATTTTTTTTTTATCTATAACTTCCCGTAACTCTCTTGTGGGTCGATTTTTGAAAACACCTTCCTAAGCTGATCTCTGCTCCCTTAAAGTAGCAAATTTTGTGTAATGAACGCTTAAAGTAGTATAAATAATTTATATCTGGAAGTGTAATACGTTCATATTACTTTTTGTTGTATTTTTTTATGTTAAAATTGTAATCAGCCTCACACTCCACCTGTTCAAGCTTTCGCAGTTCCTGGCGCCTGGCGTAGACAAAACAAAATGCTAAGTTTTGCTTCACACATAAAAGATAGATATATGCTGTTGCGGGCTTTTTTGCAGATGGTCGAATTTTTTCCTACTTTCTTGACAATTATCGTTATAATTTGGACAATTCACACAATATCTTTATAAATTATAATCTGTGTGTTATTCTGATGTATAAGCTATATTATTGTAAGGTTTCATTAAAATCCATTCAGTTATTTTTGCGTGAAAGAATACCAAACATCCATACAAACTTTCACGTTTATAATATTAGTAAGGATTATTTCTTATTAAAGGAACTTTTTATAAATAAGACATCTTGATTAAATCTGTATCTTTTATCATGTACAAAATTAAATGAAAGAATTCGATTGATTTCAAAATTTTGAAATCCATCTTGGCCTGGCTGCTGACTAGACCTGCCCGCTCTGCGGACGTGCCAGGGTGGATGGCGACCACTTGTTCTAAGGCACTGGACTCGATGAATACCTGACTGACGACTGGTACTGGGAGGCTTGGCGTCAAATGGTCAACAAGCAAAGCACGGGTGTTGGATAAATAATTTTTTTTAAAAATTGTGCATTTTGTTTGTTTTTTGGGGGGCATTTTTTTGTCCAACATTTTTTCTTGTGTTTAAACTTGAATAATTTTTTCGAAAATTGCTTAGTTAACTTTTAATTTAAAAAGGACAAATTATAATATATTTTATAATTTAAGATATTATTTAAAATAAATTTAATAAAATATGCATAGTAAAAAGAGCAGTGGAGGATTTGGGAACAATTTAAATGGCTTTGGTTTCTGCGCAGTGAAAAATAAATTAAAAAATATAATTGCATTTCTAAAATATATAATTTATTTTATAACAAAAATTTATTATAATAATATTTATTTCAATAACAATAATTTAATTAATTAGATTTAAGAGTTAAAAATACATGTACTTTTTTTAAGTAAAATAATAGTTCTAATTTGATTTTATATATAATTCCGATACAGTTATATATGTAAATTTATGCATTTTAAGGTTTAAGCATAGTTAAAAGAATCAATGTAGAGAAAATGTAATTAAAATTTTCTAAGTATTATTAAATAGACTACTTGTACTATACCATTCTCATTTAAATTCATTATATAAAATGTTTCTTTCTGAACTTAATACTTTTTCAATTACTTGCAATTGATACATCGAATTAAGAGAGAGAGAGATTAATTATTTCACAAATGTGAATATGAAAACCAAACATTTTATTATTAAATGATTCTCTTAAGTGTATAGATATATATTTTATTCCTTTTCAGATAGTTAATATTTTATTTTGTATTTTTTGTATACTTTTCGAAAAGTAAAGTTTTCTCTTCTGAAAGGAAAAAGGAAAGCAGAGAACTGCAGATTCTTATATAAAAAAGAAAACTTTAATAGTAAGAGAAATATTCTTTAAATCTTTATATAGAGTTATATTTCCTTAAATTTTTCATTGCATTTCTTAATATACTAGAAAGTTTGATATTACGAGAAAAAGTGTAGGGTTTTCAAATTATAATCCGATTTCATTTACGGAATACTTGTTGAAAACTTCTTCTGTATCATTGTTTTAATTTAATGGAATTTTTTTTGTTTCAAATTTATTCGGAAGAATTGCATATTATCTCTTAAAAGAAAGAATTCAAACAGTTCAAATAAACATTCAAGGCTTCACATCACAAAACAAATGATGTATTATGTTAGTGAGACATGTTAAAGAATCCATAATAATCGAATTTTCGTCAACTTCAGCTTAAGATTTCTAATAATTGAAAAAAATGTGTCAAGAACTAATAACAGACTTTGTAACCGTATCTTGTTTCAATAACTGTTTTAGCTATTGTCTCAAGTAGCAGATGCGCCCTCTAGTGACCATTCAGCTTCAGTATGTGGCAAGTGAGGAATGAATGTGGTCGCTTTGAAAAACCATCTATGTTTTTTGTCCTCAATTTTTATTATGATATTTGTTGTCCTCATGAAACTTAAAATGTTAAATAATTGTTACATTAAAGAGAGCTTCGTTGAACCCTGCCCTACTTAAAAATGATAGCATTATTTTTCAACTTCATGTTATATAAAAATACAAATCAAATTTTTTTATATGTATAAGATTTAGAACGTATTGAGTTTTTAGTGTATGTCATTGTTTATATATTATAATTCTAAAGTTCAGATGCTTACTTCCACATATTTAACAGCATATTTCTTTCATATACATTTTCATTAAGATTATTCTCAACATACATATTAATAACCATAAATGAAGATAAAGCTCAATCACTTTGTTCGGATAATATTTTCATAGTATCAGAAGATTCGGGGCACATCTCTTCAGTAAATTCAAGATGTTCGAATCAAATATCAAAGTTTGCAATAAACATTTCTAAGACTTTGTGAATTTTGTAAATATATTGAATTTGTATACAAGCTGAACTCGTTCATTCTAAATTAGCAAGTTAAGTATTTTAGCGTGCAAATGTCCATAATTGAGTCATTTATAATGTATACTATTAAAGGATTTTTTTAATGATAGATATAAGCCATGAGATCTAGTTACGAAGCACCTTGTAATATTTGCAATTTCCTGAACTTTTGTTCGTGCAATAACCGCTACTTTTTTTAATAGTTCTTATCACGCCATAAAATCAGTAATAACACTTTTAAAAGGCTTCAAACTTTTATTTTCGATTAGAAAATCTTGAAAATTTATTTCCTTCTTTTGGAGAGGTCGGTTTTGTAGTCCTAAGACCTTGGTGGGTGAACTAAATCTCTCTTGGGGGAAATAAAAATTATTTCCTTTTAAGAATATTAAAAAACTTTTTGGACATTGAGTGATTAACTTAGCACAGAACGAGTTTAGTTCTATTTCGTGCAATGCAATGAAGATTTATAAAATTCAATTTATTGTTCCATTTAAACTGGAGTGTTTTCGCTTATAAACATGGCAAAATAAATAGTTTGTCAAGAAGACACATTTTAAGGAGCTCTGGGTACAGAAACAGTCTTTCAAATATTTCAAATATCTGCTTAATTAGCTTCCTTTATGAAAATTTAGAATAAATAAGGGTAACTCATAAATAGATGTATTGGATTGATAGCTAAGTTCCAGTCGTTTTTTTAAAAAACTTTCACTGTTTATAGTTTAATAAAAGTTAACAACTAATTAATAATTGTTGTTTGCAACGTTTTCTCAACATTCAGCAAGATTTTCAATTCCTAGCTGGTAGAAATCATCTGGTTTCGACTCGAAAAGTCCGTTGAACCAAGTTCTTGATTCTGCATCAGTACTCTGGCAGAGGTCATCTACTGGTCATGGTCACGAGATCGTAGTCAGTTTTGATTTTGGTGAATCTTTGGTTTGAATTCAGTGGCTGCAATACCCGAGTGGTCACGGTCGCGAACTTGTGGTCGACGTTGTCGAGTCACGAGTTTGAGTCCTTATATCAATGAAGACCCGCCGTGTAGAGGAGGCCGATGCACGTTAAATCTGTCGAGGCTCAAACATCCTCCCGTTGGTAAAGTATGGAAGTTAAAAAAGATGGTACCAGCTCAGGTCTCATCCTTGTCAATGGCTCAGAATTACAAGGATGATTTTTAAATTAACAATAGCCTAGTGCAGACTTATATTGAGACGTAAATATAGCTGTCACTCAGTCATCTTATCAATCTTCCCTTACCCAAGTGGATGCGGTAGCCTAGTGGTTATGGTCACGAACTCGTGGCCAGAGTGTTGCAAATTCGAGTCCTGGGGACAACGAAGACCCACCGTGTAGAGAGATTGATGCACATTAAATTTGTCGTGGCTGAAAGTCATCACTTCGGCGTGTGGGTAAGTTTGGAAAGGGGATTGCGGGGGAGGGGTCAGGTGTCGTCCTCGTCACTTGACTAAGGTTCCAAATACGAGATTCATTGCCAATAACCCTCGTGTTGATTTAAGTGCGAGGATAATAAACATTCCCTCCTTCGATGCTGAACGAAACTCCATGCATAGTCTTTGAAAGCGCTTCTTTCAGGTATAGTACCTTCTCCATACAAAGCCACAATGTTGCGAGCGAAGTTCGCGGCCATATAAATAAAACAAAATATTCTCTTTCAAATGACCTAATTCATTAGGTCAAAAACACTTTACATGCGGAATGTTAAAATTTAAAAATAAATAAATAAATAAAATAATTGAAACTTAATTGCCAACTTAATATATAAAAAGTACGTTTTTTATTGAATTATTTCATCAAAGTTTATCACAACTATTAAATGTACATTTAAAAATACTTTTTTTCTTAAATTATTTTATTAAAATTAATTAGGACTTTTGAAAATAAATTTATGCAAGAAACTTAATTGTTATATAACATTCAGTTGATCTGGTTGTAGCACTCCCCCCACGTAAAAATCAATTATTTTTTAACACTAACCAACTTTGAAAACCTATCCTTTTAAACATTTTAACTTTTTGATACAAACTTTTACCGCGTCGGTCTACTAAAAAAGCAATTCATCACCCTAATTGATCTTTAAAAAAGATAAACAAAAATAACAAAACAAACGCCGCCCACACACAGCTGGGAAATCCACCTCTAAGTGCGCACAGAATCCAAATCGCTGGTCTAATCATAGCAAAATAGCAAGAAAAAGAGGACAGAAATTCTCCGAAAGCACATTCTACAGCCAAATCTGCAGCAGGCCAACACTTAATATTACGACACCACCCTGCGTATTATGCAAATCACGTCCTTACGTGATATCATGGACAAATTCACTCCGTAACTAGAACTTTTTTCCCCAGATCCCCTCTTTAGAGACAATCCCGTCATTTGTCAACGATTTTTGGGCGATATCCAAGAAAGCCCAATCCTTTGTCACGGCTTCAAGGCCCCGGATCTTTGCCTTGCTATAACTGACCTATTATCAAAGACGATGTTTCGGGCAGACCGTGGCTAAGAACTCAATGAACGCCAAACTATAGGAGCATTGATCCACTTCGATTTTTCAGTGAAGGCTAAGCACAAGCATTCGTTTAACCGTTCATTAAGTTGAATGAGATTGTTGATCCGAAGTTATATTTAATATACCTTGACCAGGTACAGGTTACTGACCTTAATGTGTGTGTGTGCAAGCTTCATTATTGTTATTCATTAAGTTTCTTTTGTAATGTATTGGGACTTAATGATTGGGTACAAGGGAACGAGGTATAATGGGATTTTTTGCATTTCCATCAAATATAATTTCAGCTGGGAATAAATCTTGTCCTTCAAATCATTCTTTTATAAATTATCTGTATCGGATAATCAGATATCGTTGAATCTAATTTGGATTTATATGATATAACGAGGGATTTTTTTTTTCTAATTTTTTATAGAGGCATTTATTATTGCAGTGAGAAAGTAATTCAGCTTCCCTTAATGGTTCTAGTGGGAAGAAAAGTTAACTTTTCTTTTATATTAAAATCTGTTATATAATGTAGGAGAAGTAAAAATATCAAAACTTTCGATGAAATTGTGGAAAAATGACAATTTTTTCTTAAAAACACATTGTTAAGGTTCTTTTTTTATTTCCTCGGATTAACCTCATTAGAAAAAAAGTTTTGCATTTTCTATTTGATCATCTGATCATAAAGGAATAAAGCAGTGTAGTTGTAAGAAATCCAATATTTGCAAAAATATAACTTAAATTTTTTACAGTAATTAAAATTGCTATAAGAAAAGCAATTTCTGTATAATTTTATGACAACTTCTTTTGTAAACTTAATTCATAACAATAACTTTAAAAAATACTTCAACTAAGTAGTAAAAAAAACTGTTGTTACTTATGCTACCTGATCGACAGTGACATCAGATCAAGAGGTCCATGAAATTCATTGTGGCTAAGGGTTAGATTTTTACGTCTGTCGTTAGTCTTAGTTTTAAGTACCATGCAGGTAACAGTGTGAATTTACTCAATTCCACCCCAATTTTGAGAGAGAACGACCTAAGAGTGGTCAGGGGCTTCCCACCTCTCTTCCCCTTGCAGCAACCACACGAGAGGACTTGCGGCTTGACGGCTATTAGAGTACCCCTATGCCGAGAAGGCACTATACATTTACAAACTTCCATATCTTCTCCGGGATTGGAACCTAGGCCTTACGGCCCCGCAGTCAGCGAAAAAAAATCCTCTGTAAAAATCTATTTGAGAAATCATCGTATACCACGTGACGGGGCTTTACACGACTTTCAACAACTAATCCTCTTGGGGAATCTTTGGGCTAGCATTCGCTTTTATTTCACAGCCATTCTTCTCAAGAAGAAATCATGAGATGTAAATTATAGTTAGTGTATATAAAGTTAAGAGTTTAATAATCATAGGTCAGTAGGAGCAGAGCAGCTGAACACCGTGTTACTATGGTAAGAATTAGAATTACGCATCGTGACTAAAGGATGGATTTTAGCTACTTAGTGAATGTAGAAATAGGATAGAATTGATTAAAGTTAATCTATTCGGATATCGTGCGCTTATTCACGTATAGCCGTTGCTTTCTTTATATCACTCCAAGGGTTCCCTTTATAGATTGCTTGTTCTGGAATATCATCTTTGATAATAATAAATCAGATTTATCATCTTCATCAGATTTATCGTCTTGGTCATTCATCGTTACCTCCCACAGCTTTAGGTAGACAAGATAATGAGGAAGTGACTTCAGGGGTAAGATCATTACAACCATCTTGTAATGTATTTGTTACTAGCTTATTATAACCTCATTTTTTAATAAAAATTATTTTGAAGCATTGATTACGAAATTTAAAAAATTTAAGCAAAAATTAGACTTTATTGAAAAATTCTGAAAGCAATTTGAAAGCCAAAACGCTTTCAAGTACTTACTGTGCCTTTGATGTTGATGTCCATTCCCATATCCAAAAAACGTTCTGCTACGAAGACTCGATTGTCTTTTACAGAATACATCAACGGAGTGTAACCCATATCCTGAAATATGAAACAATAAATAAATTAGACGGCTCTCATAAAATTATACCTTCAGTGGTTTAAAAAAAGTTATAAACAACAAGTAATATAAAAAAAAAATTTAAGTCAATTCCTACTTAGATCAACGAAGAAAAATTTTGTTTTTTAGCTACTTTTTATTAAATAGTTACAACTAATATAAATATGTATATACATTTGAAAGAATCACAACATTAAGTGGTAATTAATTTTTATTAATTATCAATAAAGTATCGTATTGTCATCCAAAACAATCGTGTATATAAAATTTCAGTTCAACTGAATGCTTTAAAACGTGAGATAAAAATCTTTTAAGGTTTTGGCCCAAGTCACTAAAAATGAAACCAACTTGGCTGTATGTGTAATTCTTTAAATAATTAGTTTCAGTCAATTAGTTTTGATTAATTGTAATTAAATAATCGTATTTTTTACCCAAAACAATGGTGTATAGAAAATTGCAGCTCAAACGAGCACATTAAAATGTGAGAAAAAAAAACTTTATGTTTTGACACAAGTCTCCAAAAGGATCGCTAAGTTGCCAAAAATGATTCCAATGTGGCTGTATTTGTAATTCTTTGAATAATTAGTTTTAATCAGTTAGTTTTTATTAACTATAATTAAATTACTGTATTGTCATTCAAAATAATCATGTATATAAAATTTCAGCTCAATTGAGCACTTTAAAATGTATTTTATTAACGAATGAAAATTCCATGAAGATAAATAAATAAATAAATATATAGAGAGTGTGAGCTAATAGTAGGAATGGAAAAAGCAAAGAAAAGAGAATATGCATGAAGAATTTTATAATATTATTAGAATCTATTAGCTGGTAATATATATTTCTCGATCAAACCTTTTTAAATGTTAAATTTTATGCGACATATTTAAAAATCCAACATTAAGTTTTAAAGTTACACAATTTTTTTATTGTTAATAAAACATGTACAATAAGAATTTTCTTTTGTTTTGTTTTAAATTTATTTTTGCACTACAAAATTTCGATTTTATTGTTTTTTTTTAAGAAAGAATAATAATTTCATAAACATAGAATTTTGACATGAGAAAGATGAATACATTTTAAATAACAATAATAATAGTTCAAATATATTGTTACAAGATCTGTGATTTTTTTTATCATTCGTTTTCCTCCAATTAAAATTAGATGGATGAAACTGAAATGAAACTTTTCGTAAATTTTCAATTGTAATAAATAAAATAAATGTGTTTTTAAGAAAGAACATATTTGCTTATGGTCAGAATGACTATAACTAGTTTTTATTTACTTTAGGTTTGTACAAAGTGAATTTCTGAATAGGAAAATCAACTTTCACAGAGTAATTTGTAATATATCAACGGTCAAGATTTTTACACTCTTCAATTCAGAAATTTTTTAACAACTTAACAAGTAAATTGCTACAAATGGTGTTATTATTTCGTTTTCTAATATTTAAATATTTATATCTGAAAGAATATAATTATTTAAATTGAAAATGTAATTATTTATATTTGAAAGAATATAATTATTTAAATTGAAAATGTAATTATTTATATTTGAAAGAATACATTCGCACAATTTGATATTCTCAAAAACTTAAATTTTGAAGATTTGAATTTGAGAAATTAGAATAATTTTTTTTGTTATAGACATATCGTGCTTTATATATTCATGTTATTTTTTGCATACTAATTTCCATAATTTAATGCAAAGCAACCATAAAATTTTTATTTCTAATTTTTTTAAAAATATTTATTAATAGGCTTATCAATACAAATGTCAAAAATTCTATGAGAAATAAATATCTATAAAAATCTATAAATATCTATCAAATTGGATATTTAAGATTTTGAAAATCATTAGTAATCAGTTAGTGTGCTAGTAAATTTTAAAAAAATAAGGATAAAAATAACTTTAACTATTTATTATTAATTAGTACTCAGATATTTCCTTCATTTCAGCTTTATCTAAGAAATGAAAACTAAAACCAAATGCTATCGTGAATTATCTCTACATTTTTAATGTCCTGTAGAAAAATGTGACGAGGACGACACTTGCACTAACGCTCCCTCTCCTATCTTCCACGCCACACCAACGGGAGGGGGGGGATGATTGAACCACGACAGATTTGCCGTACATCAGCCCCTATACACGGTGGGTCATCAGCGGCACTAAGCTTACGTTAAAATAGATATTGTTTTTTTAATTAAAATATCATTACTTTAGTTTTTCTTATTTAAAAAAATTTTAATACGGATTTTTCTTGAGGTATCCGATTATGTTCGAAACCGGGATTTGAAAAAGGTGCATGAATGGATAACTTTCATGATATTTAGTGTCACTTAGATTAGAATATATGTATAAAATTGTTTTAAGGACATTATGACAAAAATAATTATTTAAATACAATATTTCGGCAAAAAAATTAACTTAGAATAACCTTTTTTCAAAATCTCCTTTTGTAAAAAATGCTTCTATTATAACAATATTTTGCCTGTATATAGCTC
>BMAV01012398.1:0-30973 GCA_019973955.1 Trichonephila inaurata madagascariensis | reverse complement strand
ACTTTTTTACGTTTTAGGATTTTTAAAAAACCAATTTCCAGTTATATATTTTCTGTTGAAGAAATGATGCGATCTAAAAGCCACTTTTAAATATTAATAAACAGGAAAATGGAAATAAGCGCGAAGTAATAGCAGAAAAATTAAACTGATAGAAAATAAATATACATATATATACTCTTGAAATGCACACACACACATCATGCTACAATAATAAGCTATATTATATTTACACGACTATTTTTTGATACACAATACTACAGAGATATTTTAGATCTATTCGTAATTTTTAGCTGGCACTCAGTTATTTTTGCGAAGCATTTATTTTTAGATTTATGTGCAAATATAGTGTTTGATACTTGATAATTTTGCTTGCTTATCAATGCTAAGGTTTTCATTTGCTTTCATTTAACTGAAAATATTGTAACAATAAAGTTACTTTCTACTTTTTAAATTTAATCAGAATCATATTTTGATTACTTTTCATAAATTAAACACCTGCTAAGTAAAGAGATCTTATTACTATCGGGAATTTACACATTTACCCCAGTTAACAGAAAACCTTTTTTTCAAATGGGGCTGCATTTTAGCAAATTAGTCATTGCAGATACGGCAAGTCCCTAAACATGAGAACGAACCATTTCATGGTGGCACCATCTAGGGGCGAACTCGTAACCAAATATTTGGACACTGGAATTTTTTTTTAATTCAAGCTCCTGTGGGATGCTAAATATTGCCGTGATTTTATTTTTATAATAAAAAAACCCAAAATTTGGGTACCGTTTTTAACTTGTGACAAACCATATATAGCTCCTACTATCCAGAAAATCTTCGGGGTCGAACCCACAGCCTTAGACTTACAAAGAGGGCACGCCACCTCTAAAAAAAAACCCCCGGAGCCCTCTAACAATACTTCCACAAATACTAACATTATGCAATACAACCTTGGTTCATTGATTTTGAAAAGAGAGAGCATTAGAATGCAAAACACATGACGTAAGCTGATTGATCAATAATGTAGAGGAAAAGGACAAAGCCGGTCAAAATGACGTAAAAATTTAACTGTTATAAGGTTTTAGTATAAAAAGGCAAGCGCGGAAGCAAAATGAATGAATCTTAGCGGCCTTCTCTTCATAAATGTAACAAATACAACTTTCAGGGGCTACATGTTTCCTCACATCCTCTTATCCTATCTCTCAGACAACTTACAAATATAAGTACCATTTTATTGTAATTTTTTAAAGCATTGCCTACATTTCTTAAATCATTTAAATATGCCGTTATTTCTTTTCAAGTTCAGACCTCAATTAATTATGACTTAAATTTTCAAAAATTAATTAGGTTTTGATTACTAATGACAAATATGAGAACTTATATTACTAATTTCTTCGAAAGAGATATGGAACTTTGCAATACATTCTTGATTTATTTGTAACACACTGTCGCAAAATTAAACAAATTTGAAAATATTTTGGATGGATTTTACTGTACATTCTACAGCTATATATAATCATTCCAACATTTAGATGTACTATCTTCCATTTGTCTGATAGACCAAATTTGTAACCATTTATCGATGTCATTATCAGCGATTTCACTACAATTCTTAGCTCCTTTATAAAAGAGAAAGGAACAAAACTCGTATTTCTTAGAATCCGTCCCACAATTTAACTTTCACCAATTCTCTTGTTCAGATAAAAGCATAACATTCTTTTATCAGCAAAAGAATCCACAAAGCACAAAATTCCTCGTCAAACTTTTCGCAGACTTGCAGAGCGCTTTAATTAATGACCTATGAAAACACAAGGCAAAAGTGGAGGAAAAAAACTTACCAGCAAAATATTCTTCAGCCAGAGTTTGACATATGGGACAGCTGTTGAAGACAGCCTGATGACAATTTTCTAATCAGGTGTCTTGCTAATTATGAACCCACCCACTTAATGAAGAACGTTTTTTTAGAGAACTCATTTCAAACCCCATTTCTGTTCAAGTGCAAAGTACATCCGACAGGAAATGTTATGTAGCAAAGAATCATTCAAAGCTGAACGAGAAAAGTTATTTTCAAAAGTCTTCTCATTAGGATCATTTTAATTTTTCGTATCTAATGATTGCATTAATTCTGCAGAATTTTAAAGAATAAATAATATGTACCAGAATGTTTTGTTTATATACTATTTTGTATAACAATTTTACTGGGTAATATGACAAACACAAGTTGTTTATTCTTTCACAAACAAAGTTTCATTTAACCATATTTAGGACTTTTTAATTTGCGCATTTCGTTTTAATGTAATAAATTTACCAATAAGTTATTTTTTAAAAGTGTTTTTTAACTTTTTATAAGTTGAAACCATTATTTAAATTGCAAAATGCTTAAAACCATTTAGAAAATTTAAATTGTAATTCATTCTATTCTTTAGTTGTTTGTTATTATTAAAATCTTAACTTTTTGAACATTAAATATAGTTCGTTTTCATTTAAGTTGTATAAAAATAATATTCTACACTATTAGCCAAAACGTTATGAGCATCCCCACATTTTTCAATGAACTCGTCGGGATGAATTGGATTTATTGAATATTAACGTCGCACAATTCAGCTACACGAGGGCTTTTGGCGACGGACCACGTAATTTTGAACCATTGTCAAGTGACGTGTACGACTCCTGAGCTGGTACTCCCTCTCCTAACTACCATACCACACCAAGGGAGAAGGGATGAATTGGAAGACACACTATTAAGTCAAAATGGCGTTTAACTGCTGCTGGAGAAGGTAAGGAATCATTTTTGCGCGTAATTTCGAATGATTTGAAAGGCTAATGGTCTAAGTCAGTGCTTCTCAAAGTTACGGTACTCGCGACCCAATTTTCAATCATAATTTTCATCGCCCCCATACAATAATAATGTACTGAATTCCATAATACTATACTTTGACGCTAAAACGACGATACGACTTTAACCTCTTAAGCACCCGTCGTATATATAAACATCTCGCTATGCCAAGGCCTTTATTTCTCCAGACGTATATATACGTCTTCCCGAAGTACGATCTTTTCTGGGCACTGATATCCGTAAAATTATTCAAAGACTTAGGAATGCAATAAAAGGACCATGGCAATGTTTGCAAAGGATTTACTTATTCCAGATTATTTTTGCTCCTTTTTTCCACCCCACCCCCTTCCCCACTACATCACATACGCGTGTCTGCATGGAAAACGGTTGGCAATATGAAGCGAATCGCAAAACTTATGATCGGCCGTGCAAAAATTATCAAGATATAAATTATAAACCGTACAAAAATTATCAAGATAAGTGTTAATTTTTGTTATAAATTATATATATGACAAACCCATAGGGTCACTGGTAATTAAAAAACTTGTTTTTATCTTAGAATTGTTACATTAATTATAAAATACATTGTGTAGCACTGATATATTTATAAGTAGAATGCATCAGTGTAAATGTGTATTTTAATTTTTATGTCAGAATGTATTTTGTTTGTTTACTTTCAGTAAATTATAATAATTTTTTAAAATAATCTTTTGCCCTTGACTTTTCAATATGCTCGCGCCCCCCTTGTAGAGCTGTCACGCCCCTCAAGGGGAGTGTGCCCCACAGTTTGAGAAACACTGGTCTAAGTGAATTTGATAGAGGGTACGTTGCAATAGCGTAAAAACTTGGAATGATTATCTCCCAAACTGTACGATTGTGTGGTAAGTTATTTTCGATTTATCATTGTTAGCATTCATACAAAGTGAATAAATGACAGTAAAATAAGCAGTAGACGACAAGATGTTGGACGTCCATGAGTCATCCGAGAAAAAAGACGTCGGAGATTTTTTCGCGTTTTAAATCAAAATAGGAGACAAACAATGATTTAGCTGACAACCCAATTCAGATGCAGATCCAAGTGCAAGTTTTTCGGAACACAAAGTTCAGGGTACTGTGCGGTATTGTCAACTAAGCCTACAATGGTTCCGTAAACATTGAGACTGGACCATGTACAAGAATTACCTGGTCAGATGAACAACGATTTCTCATTCATCACGTCGATGGTCGCGTCAGAATGCACCATCTTCCAGGTTAACAGTTGCTCTTTCCCATCATACACAGGTTTGTATTATTGGTACTATGGTTTGGGGAGCGTTCTCATGGGTGTCTCTGGGACCCTTGTGACGTCTCTCGCGTTCTTCTTCTAACATAACTCCTAAGTTCTTTGACGGCCACGATTAATGGCAAAACTTTTCCAACCCAATACCAAGAAGAGAAACAGGACGAAAATGCAAATGGGATATACTTTAAAAGGATAGAGGGTTTGGTGAGAAGGGACGGCAAGCCTAGAGATATCTTAGTGTGGAACTGTTCGGAACAAGCGTTAGACGACTTACAACCAAGGAAGAAGGATACGCTCATCGTCATTAATAATATTAAATATAAGAAAGATTAATAAGGCCTGAGTATTCTTACTTACAAGTAGCATAATAGGAGTGTCTTCAACCAAGGAAGGAGGGTGACTCTATAAAGGTAATATCTTGTATAGGAGTTAGATTAGGAGTTAATTAAATATAATTAAGATAAGTGATCTAGTTGTGTGATCTGACTTACATATTCAGTTTAATTTGTAAACTATTCTCACTTAAAAAATTGTTATTTAGAATTAAGTAATTTGTATTCTTAATAAAAGTTGTGTTAAGAATTACAAAATGTCTCATCTATTAGATAATCCCACACCTCTAGCTTACGCGGATCCCACTAGACATAGCTATCGCAGAATGGCTATGTCTCACCCTGAGTGTTGGTACTAAGAAAAAAATGAAAGCTTTGGATCATCCAAACATATCTGCAAATCAGTTGCATACATGGCGTCTGTCTTATAATCTGGAAAAGGAATCTTCCAGCAGGACTACATCTTGAAATATGTTGAAGTGTCTCGAGGAGCACAATAATGAATTCCAATTAACGGCATGGTCAATTAACTCAACAATTATTAATCTGATAGAGCACAAGTTTGGGCTTCCATAGAAAGATAGTACAGAGAGATCCAACACTTCTATGTGGGAATATCTCAAATTCGCAAAACCAGTGTTTGAATAATTGGATCAACCTGTTTCCAGTTATCTAACAAGAACTTCTGGCATCCATACAGGGCGGGTTGTAACTGTTTTGATGATCAAAAATGGTGCAATGCATTATTGAGTAGAAATTCATAATGTTTTGGTTATACAGTGTGTGCGTATGTGTTACGCTTCCAACGAATAAGAGCGATCAAATTAATTCTTATCTCAATGAATTGGCTTGAGGATTAAATTGAAAATATAAACTATTCAGACACGATACCCCTTTGGCATTTAGCTCTTAAAGGAAAAATGTTTCCAAGATATTTAATTTTAAAATTGTTTTCATCAAATTAGAAATTTTTCCTATCACAAAGCTTTTTGCACTAAGAATTTTTGAAAGAAATCCCACACACAAAAAGATTTGTAATTCACAGCGATAAATCGCGTTAATTTATTAATCAGATCACAAAATATAATAAAACTTTGCAGAAGTGATGCCATGCCCCATAGTCAAAATATGAATAAAACGTTCGAAAATAAAATGACTTCCGCAGCTTACCTGCATTTTACTTGAGACAGGAAAAAGCATCAAATATGACTTATTTTACTTACATGCGGTTTTATTCGTTCCATTTTGAGTAAGATACACACACACACACATTCAAGTCGTAAACTTTGTAAGAATTGTCTATAATTTTTTTTTTTTTAATGATAGATAGCATATTTTAAAGGGGTTCCCTATGGAACCCTGTGTCCTTGAAACCCAGAATGCGGTAAAGAAAACTTTCATTTGTGGGTGGTTGCTTTAGGGTGTTTGAAGGTTTGTTTTGGGAAAAAAAAACCCGACCCCAATTTCCCAAAATTATGATAGTTTAAAAAAAATTGTCATCATTTTTCCATGCTAAGAATATTTTAGAGGAAATGTTACTGACTGGTACATTAAATACAAATAATGACAAAGCGTCGCATGGAAGAAATTGGGCTGATCGTGGATGTGGCCATCTATAATATTTAAAAAGAAACGGAATCTCGCCACTGAATGCAATGACTTGTCTAAAATATGATAGTACAAGAGTCAAGAGATGTAAAGTAAACGCAATAAGTTTTCTTAGTTTTGAACCGAACGCAATGTTATCCTTTGTATTTTTGAGATTAAGCATACACTCTTGGACAAAAAAATTAGCTCACCAAGACGGAGTCATCCAAATGAAACCCATTTTACATACGTAATGACTACATTGATATAAGTAAATGATTAGAAAATCATAGAAAAATGATCATAATTTTAGAAAAAAGCAAAAGAATGGAGGATTTAATGCCTTCTTGAACCTTCTCTCTATATATATAACGCGAATGCACGATGCGATACGATCGGGCATTGAGGCATACAAGTTCTGCATGATGTCTTGAAATATTTCGTTCCATATTTGCAGTAACCTTGCCTCTGGTTCGTTCAAACTCGTGGGATACATAACACGTCATTCCCAAATGATCCCAGATGTGCTCAAATGGAGACAAATCTGGGGATCGGGCAGGCCAAGGAAGGATAGTAACAGTGCAGAAGGAGACAGTCTTGTGACACTTGCCTTGTGAGGCCGAGCACTGTCTTGTTGAAAAAGGGCTCTTGGTAGCCGTTGCATGAGTGGTAACACATGTGGTTACAAGATGTCATGGACTTACCGCTGGGCTGTCATGGTGCAACAGATCAATACTAGGGGTGACCGAGCATTGTAAGCAGAGGCACCCCATACCATCACACCAGTTGTGGGAGCAGTGTGTCGGTGTAAAGCAAAGTTAAGATTGTGGCGTTCACAACGGGATCTCCACATACGAATACGATTATCATCACTGCTGAGATTGAATCTGGATTCGTCGCTAAAGATGACCTGGATCCATTCCGCTGCAGTCCAGTTTCCTCGTGCGCAGCACTACTTCAAACGGAGGCGTCGATGGGTGGGGGTCAAGGGCAGCTCAAGTAATGGGCACCGCGATCCCAAATGTCCTTCACTCAGGCGCCTTCGTATGGTTCGAGAAGACACAGGGGCCCCTAGTGAAAGTGCTAGCTGTGCCTGGAGGGCAGCTGATGAAGCAGTTGGCTGAACGCGTGCATTTCTTACGATGTGGCGCTCTTCTCGATGACTGGTCTGTCGAGAGTGTCCTGAGCCTGGTCTTCGTGTAAATGACATCTCTAGGATCCATTGGTCCCAACACCTCCTCACTACACAATCAGAGCGGCTTAATTGGTAAGCTAGTCGCCTAGCTGACCAACCAGCTTCAATCATGCCGATGATTATCCCCCTCTCAAACTGCGGCAGCTGCTCATATTGTCGTCTAAAACGGCGTAACGGCATGTCTACCTCATTTCTGTCTTTGTAAACGACCCAGCACACTCAAACAAGCTTTGGCTACCTTTTTTATACTCCATGGAGAACGACGTAAAATGACCTCTACCGGCTATACGTAATGCGCAATCACGCTGCATTTCTAATAATTTGGATATCACCCCGACATGTCCCTTTATGCTAAGTTTTGTTCAGATCCCGCAATTAATTCTTGGTGCGCTAATTTTTTGTCCATGATTATATTTCGTAGGACATCTTGTACATAAATTTATTAATCAAATTTATTATTTATTTAATTTTTTTTTGAAAATTGCCTTATTACTTATATTTATGTACATCAAAGTTAAATTCATAATTCTTCTATTATAAATTAAAATAGGGTTATTTCAACATGTGGCAAGATTTTGGTACAAAATAGAGTCCATGGGTGCAATAAGTTTGGGAATTATTGATATAAAGTATCTGATTCTATTACAAAGATAGTGAATAAACAATAAATTAATAATGCATTGTTGTAAATTAGTCATAAAAATAAATCTTTAAAAATAAATAACATCTCAGAATAAATTTCAGAAAACATATTTATCTTAAAGCTAGTTTTTAAGGGTAAAAACTAATAATAAAAATGTATCACAATGTGAGCGTTCATGGTTCTCCACAATAAGTCTCAAATGTCATTTTTAAATAAAACGGGAAGAACATCTAAATGCTATTATTTAAAATCGGAATCTTCCAATGCTGGAAATCAGTAAAAATAAAATTGTTTCAGAGAGGAAGAATTATTGTTTAGCAATAATTCTTCTGAAAAACTTTTCTCTGTCCAAGAAAGAATTTGTTGGCTCTAATTCGTGAACACATAGACGGTTCTGAGAAAAAGACAATTACTTTTCGTAATAAATAAAATCCTCAGTAATTGAAAAATGTATACCATTATCGAAGAAAAGAAAGTTTTTTTCCCCATAAAGTCTATAGGAGTTGAGAGAAATTTATGTCATCTTGCATTATAAATTCCATGCTTAAATTAATTTTCTCAAAAGGGTATTTTTTATTTGTATATTACTTATTTAATTTTATTTTAAGAAATATTTAACTAATAATATTATTGTTTTAAAAATTAAAATAAGTAATTTATATGAAAAATAAAATTAACGCAATTGTTGATTCGGACTTGATCGAAGATATAAAATAGCAAAAATTGTTAAGAGAGAAAGAGTTAGGTATTCTTCCCCTACCACAAGAGATCAGGACATATACTGTGGATATCAATCTTACGCGGATTAAATTTGACACTTTCAGAAAACTGTATCATCTATATCAGATTTTTTTTTCGTACTCGGAGCTGTATGAATGGTATTGGATAAGGTATTGACATCATCGAGGTGAAGGTGGCATCACGATGATGGACGACGTCACGTGATCCGGAGTGTGAGTCGCATTGATCCGTCACTGATGATGAACAAGACATTTTTCGAAGAAAAAGAAGATATTTGGACTAGACGAAGGAAAAACCGATTTTAGGTATCAGGAGAATGGAAAAGAAATTTTAGAATTATTTTAAATTTTAAATTATTTTCACTTTTACAAAACTCAAATCTACACAAGATTGACAAATTTAAATTTTTTTATTTATTAACGCCATGTTTCAAAGCAACATAAATCGCAATGCAGAAGGATTAGTGATTGCAATATCAGACCAAAAGTTCAATATTCGGCATTCGGTATTTTTTAGGTCTTAATACCGGAATACCGGTAGAAGAAATTTCAGAAAAAAGGAAGAAAATACAGGTGTTTCTTTTTATTTGAAAGTATACTAAAAAAGTGTAAACCACAAAAAGTAATGTGTAACTTATATATAATAGTGGTATATAAAGAATCACAAGAACATAAAAGAACATCTTATTTATTTAAATCATAAAAAAGTGTAAATATCACTATTTATAGTCTGTGGTTTTCATCATATAAATAATGAAACCAAACAGAAGTATTATAAACCCGTTTTTTTGTTTAAAATATTCCTATTCATTAAGGGGATTATTTATAAGTATATATATATAATGTCTGAAAAATATTTTGTATCATAAAGTATAATATGCACAGATACATATAAATATGAATAAAAAACTCGCCAATTTAAGAAAATATTGAAATATTACTCACTTTTTTTACAGCTAGAACCTTTTTTTACAGGAATAGGGACTACGAATCCTGCCCCTTTATATCGTCGAGCTGTTATGGGATAGTTTTGTCCCCTCTAGTAAATACCAAAAAAACGTATTTAAGGCGATATGGTCCCCTAAAATCATCAAACTATCGTTTTTTTTTTTTGGTTATATGATGTTTTTTAATCCCTTAATGTGTTTGCAAAATTTCAAGTTGTATCTATATATTTTATTCAGTTATTTATCCTTTTTTGCATGTCGTAGACAAAAAAAGCTCCCACGCCCACTTTTCAGATCGTCTGCTGAAAGAGCCTGATAAATAAGGAACTAATTTTTTTTACTCCACGCTGTGAGTGTTTAAACTGAAATGAAAAAAAATTTTTTTGTTTGATTATATGAAGTTATTCTAGTTTTTTTAAATTCTGTTCCTACAAATTTAACTATATTTTTGTACTCTTTTTCTGAAAGGAAAAGTTGCTTTACACAAGGAATTTTGATTTCTCCAAAAAAATTTTAAAATTAACATGCCAGGCCCAAAAACCCTTTAAATCTACAAAAAAGCTTTGAAGAGGTGGTTTCGATCCAAGACAAGTTCAGAAATTTTTCAAAACACTAACTTGGGTGTCAAAAATTGAAGAAGAATGCAATACTTTTCTCGTTTGGATGAAAAAAACACTGGTATATCCCGATTCCCAAAAACGTCATTATTGATAAAATGCATTAACAAATCTTTTTAAAAAAACCTATGTAATACTTAAAAAAAACTTTTTTGGGTTTTAAAAAACCAGGAAAGAATTTAAAAAGGTTTTAAAAAAATTTATGGAAAAAAAATATTTTATTTGTTTTTTTAAAATTTTTTTAAAAATTCCATGAAAAAAAAAAATGTTTTTAATTTTTTTAAAAAAAAATTTTTTTAGAAATATTATTTTTTTTAAATTTTTAAAAGTATATTTTTTTTTCTTGTTTTTTTTAAAAGAATTTGGGGAAATTTAAAAAAATTAACTTAAAAAAATTTTAAAATTTTTGGGAAAAAAAAATTTTTTTCTGTTTTTTAAAGAAATAATTTTTTTTAAAACTTTTTTTTAGAATTTTTTTAACATTAAATTAAAAAATTTTTAAAAAGAATTTAAAATTTTTAATTTCCTAAAAATGATTTTTTAAAAACTTTTTAATTTTAAAAATTTTTTTTTCCAAATTTAAATCCCCCCTTTTTTTTAAAAAATTTTCCCCCCCCTTTTAAAACTAAATGAAAATTCCCTTTTCCAAATTTAAAATACGCTTTTTAAATCTTTTTAATTTTAAAAATTTTATTAAATTTTGATCGTTTTTTTTTAAAAAAATTAAAAATTGGGTTAAAAATTTATTTTTTTTTTTTTAAATTGGAAAAAATTAAAATGTGGTGGCTTTTAAAAAAAATAAATTTGGGGAAAATTGAAAATAAAAAAAAAAATTTTAAAAAAAATTTTTTTTAAAGCTTAAAAAAAAAAAAAAAAACTTTTCTTTAAAAATTTTTTTTATAAAAAAAGAAATTTGTAAAAAAAATTTTTTTTAAAATTACTCGTTTATTGATTGAAAATTTAAAAAATTTTAAAACAATGATCTTTTTAAGGTTTATCAACACAGGGAAATCTCGCGACAAGCTTTTTAAATTTTAAAGATTTTAAATTGATAACAAAAAAAAAAAAGTTTTTTTTTTTTTGGGCATTTTAAAAAAAACTTTTTTAAAAATTTTTCTTTTCTAAACTTACTTTGAACGGATTTTTTTGATGGCTATTTTGAAGACAAAATATAGATATGAGCTAAATATCAAAACTAACCGGTGTCAAATTTAATTTTGCCTTCCTTTAAAAAAATTTTCTCTGCAAGAAAGCCCTGAAGCACTGATAAATTAAACTTGTTCATAATGGCTGAAGTACCCCCTTTTCCGATTTTTTTTTAAAAAAAGATAATATATTATTCGTATAAAAGCTTTTGGGGGAAAAAAAGTGCATGACAGTATAAAAAAAAGTAAAAAGATTTTTGAAATGAAATAAAAAACGGTTTTAATGAACTGTAATTTTTTAAACCTCGCAGATGTTATAAATAATTATAATAAAATTTAATGAATAACAATTGTTTATTTTTTTAAAATTTAAAGCGAGAGAGCCCGGGGTGAGGTGTGCACTCGATACTAAATTAATGGTCCGGGGGTGATGCACCCCAATTCCTTTTTTTTAATTATTTTCAATATACAAGATAAAAAACACAATTTCAGTGAATAATTTTAAAGAAAAAAACTTACCTATTTCGGGTTTTTTTTGTTTGTTTTATAAATTGAGAAAATATCCCAAAAAAACTGAACAAAAGTTCCAAAAAGTACGTGACCTTTAAAGGACACAAAAACACGACCTTTTGCTCATTCAGGAAAGTTATTTGCAGCAAAACTGTACATTTTTTTCCTTATTGTAATTTTAATGTTCGTTGATGATCGACAAATATCCTGTTGAACTTTTTCTTGCTTGTGTCTTTTGACAGGGTGAAGTGCATTTTGCGGTACAGTTATGGCTTCATATTTTCTTGATAAAGTTCTTAATGTAGCTATTAAATTTTCCTTTCGAACATGTTTTGTGCTTTTCTAAAATTTTGCTTTCGCTAACATAGTGTATGCATTTGCTTTCAGCAAAGGTATTTCCCTTGTTTGATCAGTTCAATTTCCTTTCAGAGAATGCGATAATACATTCTTTTTCATATTCTGCTCGTTTGCGTTGCAAACCATAATCAGTGTGCACAACATGCAATTAAAACCGCACTAAGTTATTCATAAGGTCCCGTTTACATGGAAGCCGTGAAATACCAATTTCGGAAATACCCGGACGAAAGCCGGGATTACACCGGAATGTGTTTTTCGACCCATTTACATGAGGAATGGGGTGCGTTTACTTAGCGAAATCCTGGTGATTGGTTGATAGATTCACGTGATTATAAAATGTAACCATGGGAACAACTAGAGAATTTTTAGCGCGATTATTATGAAGAGGACATGTGATTATGTTTCGTTTTACACTTAAACATTTCTTTGTTTGCTATTATTTATGCTTTTGCATTTATAGTATACCCGCTAAAAATTTCGTGACGTCGATTGTCGGAAAAAATCTTTAATATCGGTAAAAGGGTATTCGAGTGTTTTGTAAGCTTATGGATAAGAATGACATTTGTTTTCCAATACCAACCATTTAGAAACCGTCGCCACCAAAAACCGAACCCCGTTTCTACTATTTTTTTGTTCACATAAGAAACTAAACCAGTTCGAATCGGCCACTGGTCGATAAATTTTTGAAATATCGCCAGTTTGGCGGCGTAATTTTGTGTTTTGGGTAGAAACCTACGATTTGGCACGAAAAAACTTGGCGGGATAAATTGGCCGGAACAATCAATCGGACTTTGGATAGATGTCTACAGGAATGTAAATTTTGTTTATTTTAAAATTAAATTATATAGAGAACATACATATAAAAGATAAAAATATATTTAGTTAGCTTAAATTTTATTTGTTTTACACATCTTCAGAGTAGTTATAAAAGAGATATTTCTGTTTTTAATTACCTAAAATAAGAACACAAAGATCTGATATGTAATCATACATGTCATATTAAAACAAGTATATATATATAATTTATACCACTTTCAAACATTAGAAATGAAAATTACATTTGTAAAATTATATATAAATCATGCAACATTCTGAAGATCTATTCGCAGTACTGTTTTAGTAAAAGATACAATTTTACATCACGAAATTACATTCTGAATGTGGTAAAATTAAGGCATTAAAATATTATTGTGTATTATAGAATATATAAAAAATATTGTGTGCATATTTTGAATATTAAATTCCTGTTCTCTTGTACATGATCAAAATAAAAAGTCATTTTAAATCCATAATTGCTTTTCACACAAAAAAAATTATTAAATATTTGTGTGGTATCTATATCACACAGATGAACCTTTTTTTACTATGGATAACAAATATGCAATTATTGAGGTATTTATACAGTTAAAATATAAGAATTCAATAATTTGATAAATTTCCATATAAAGACTACACTTGTTATTGAAATATCAACATTGTGTGTTAAAAGAAATCTGTGTATTTTGGCTTAGCTGAAATGTATTAAGCATAAGAATACTCTGGATTTTTTACATAAGTATTAAAGTCCTAAGAAATGCTCATGTATATTGATATTATCCTGCTAATAAATTTAAGACCTAAATAAAAAGGCTGTCGCATTGAAGGTTAGTTGCAAATATTGACCAAAATTTGTACTTAGATCCAGTTCTATGATATTTAACCGGTGAAGTGGGATCATGAAACGAAATACGACTTTACATATGGAGCATTTCTGTAGGATGTTTACCTTCTATAAAAGCATTGGAAATATTTAAAATTTTGACGCAACCTTTTCGACTCCTGTTTACCCAGCAAATGAATAACTTGACACACTGTTGTTTATGTCTATATTCATGTAGGAGTTCAGTAAAGAGGTGATTTGTTTTTCAAAATAAGTGTTTCACCATCAAAATCAGTGATATTTTTGTGCATAATGTATGTAAGGGACAAATTTGGAATTAGGGCCGCATTGTATAATATCGACCAACCTCTTTAAATAAACTGCCAAATGCTGCGATATACAGCGGCTTCAATAGTAGAAACAATCCCTGATCCCACGTTTTGAACACAGTAAAATAATAGTGATGTAATTGTTTTGTTTTAAATTTGTTATGTCTTTTGGCGAGGTGAAATTGGTCGGCAGTTTAACGCGTGGTTTAAAATTTTGTGGAATGGTACAGTACTGATTTAACATTTCATAAGAGAAACTTTGGAAGTAATTTAATATTTTGCTCGTGTAATTTACTTGGGGAGCTGAGAAGTTTCATGAAATTTAGGATTGCTAAAGAATCTTGCTTAGGAGTAGTACAAATTGTGATTAATTTATTAATAGATGGACTTTGGTAACTTATCGAATTATGTGATTTTTGAGTAATTTAGTCTCTTAACTTTATTATATTTTTAAACATTAAATTTCAAAACAAAAATTCTGAATCTTTTTTTCTGATATTGTTTTACCATCTTCCATTTTATTAAAAGTATTAATGTAATACATAAAAGGATATTTCAGTTGCACTTATCAGTGATAACAGAAATAACATGTCAATACATTTCTCCAATAAGTTTTAAGCTGGATGAACTGAAGCATATTTAAAAATATAAAAGAAAACCTTTGTCAATTTACTGTGTATAATGTATCCATTCACCCCTTTATTTTGATGTAGTTTTAAGTATATGCAATGTGTACATTTATTTTTTTAAATTAATGCAAGGAAAATTAGGGTGGTTTAAAAAAATATAATAAGCTCTAGTATTTAATATGTAATTATAACTGTTATGATGAACAAATGTTATACAAAGGTTTATTGTATTTTTAGGACATGAAAAAAGGTTTATCGAGATATTTTACAAAAAATACGTGTATATATTATTGTTATATATACGTGTATTTGGTTTTTTTATTCAACTTCTTTCTATAAGTTGCATGATTTCAGTATTCTAATTTGTTCTACGTAAATTCTGAAAGTTGACTGTATAAGAAGTGGATTTTTATATCTCTGCCAGTTTGTAAGATCTGAAATTTCAAAATTCTTACGTGATATTTCATTTAATCTGAACCCATACCATATACAATTTCTCCAAAAATACTATATGAAAAGTTTTTGTAGCTAACACTATATACAAATGTTATAGGTTTTGCTTTTCTAGTTTCTGGTATATTTCGCGCAGTTATTTGACTAAAAGACTAGTTTTGCCTTAATTTGTAAACAAGGGAAGACCATTTCAAATCTTACTTTTTGTAAATGTATTGTATCCAAAAAGAAAAAAAAAAAAAGCATTAATTTGATTAGAATTAATTCTGATAGTATTGAGAAATTAGAGTAAAAAATTCGTAGAAACTTTTGAAGAAAAAAAATGTTTTTGAAATTTTTTGTTTACTATTAATTGCCTAATCATTAGGTATTTAAAAATTTAAGTTTTTATGTTATAAACCTAAAGAGTGAACATTTTAGAAATTCTGCATAATTTGACCTTTTTATCTATATGAAATCTTTGACTTAGGAGATAATTTTCTTTAAATTTTTTTTTATTGTTTCATTTGATTTGTTTGGGCTAATGACATTTAACTCTTTTGTTAATATTTTGAAAAATTAATACTTTTTTTGTTGTAAATAAATTGCAAAAGTCATTCAAGATTTTCAGAGAATTTTTATTAGATATTATCAATAAGATAAAAATTGAGATATAATAATTGTACATGATATTATGCATGTTGAATATTACCAGATAGATCCTCGATTTGTCCTTATAATATAATGTTACTTTCAGAGAGTGTGATTTATTTAGCACACATGATGAAAAGCTTTATTTACTTAGAATGCATTCATGTAATGTTAAATTAAGTGTCAATAAATGATGTATAATAAAATGAGTATGATTATTAAATAAAACGGTATACGAGAAATTTTCACGAAATAATTTAATTTGTTCTACAATAAAATAATTTTATTAAAAAGCCTATTTCTTTAAACATGTTTCTTAATTTATTCAAAACGTCAATTAATTTATTTCTGAATGTTGGAGACAGGCATTTTTAGAAAAATTCAAACACCGGGGTAGTAATTACAAAGGAAGTCGGTGTATAAAACATATCAAATGTTTGTTTTATAGATTATTTCAGATACCCAAAACCTTTTAAATGATGTTAAAAGCAATTTTTCTTTCATCTCAAATTCTAATTATTAAACAAAAACTTTTCATATTAACCAACTTTAATTAAAGCTAAATTAATTTTTTGTTTTGTAAAAGTGTAATTTTTCTTAGATGTGCAATGTTTTCATAAGAACTTGTTCATAGTATGTTTTACAATCGTGGGATTATTTAATCCTTCGAGGAGTAGTATTTAGCCTACTTTTATAAAAATAATTTTGTAGGTATGTGTGTATAAAGGGATATCTTTTGGTACAGTAAATCATGGTTTGCTTTAATAACAAAAATTAAATGCTTAAGGAAGTAAAGTGATGAATCAAAATTGAAGATTTTTAGAAAATGAAAATATTCTTTTTAAGTTATCCTCATGTGTTTTAAAAGGAATGTTAATATAAAACAGTTCATTCTATTGGTTATATAAACTTTTAACAGTAAAAAAAAAAAATACTTTACCTTTATGGAGTTATTTAATTACAAAGATATTACATTAATTTTTTGCCTCCTTATATGGAAACACTCAAAAATATAAATCAGGAAAAATAACAAAAAAAATACAATTTTATTGTGTACTTCAATAAAAATTATATTGTAATAATTTCAAATCAATCTCAAAAAACTTGTCTTAAAATATATGTATCATCTTATTAAAATATTGGAAACATACATGCAGAACATACTAAGATAAATTTTTTTTACATCCTTCCCTGTACCTGAATGGAATCTTAATTTAATGGGAATGGGCACTTTTAAACTTCCGAATCTCGGACAGTTTCATCATATTAATGCTGTGACCAACGCGCGAACTCGACAACAGCAGCCATCTTGAATGTCTGGCGCAATGCATCATGGGAAAATTAAAAAATGCACCCCATTCACCCCCAAAAAGTTCCTGGTCGAAAGCGGGAACAAAAATCGACCTGCATTTCGACCCGGTATTTTGCAGGATCGTCATGTAAAGGGGGTGCAAAGAGGAAGCGACCCTGCATTTTGCCGTTTTTTTTCGTCCATGTAAACGGGCCATGGGGGAAAAGAAGCATGTTCAAGAAAATATTTTTGAAAAAGTGATCGTGCCGGAAACTCGGTCTAAACAAGTATCCTAAGATTCTAAAAACGTTTGCCACTCCCAAAAGGAATATGTGATCAATTCATTTTAGCTCCCATTAAGACTGTCATATTAGAGGATTCTCTGTCAAGGTCATTGGTGACAAATAAACAGTTTTCCCAGAATTAACGATTTTGTATTATATGTTTCCAGTAGACTCATAAAATAAATCTTGGCCAATTAATCCTTCAAAGTGCTCAATATGCTTATCCATGTATCATAAAACTCTTTCACATTTTAAAAAAGCGCAACAAATTATATAATTTACAATTTCCCCCAAAAAAGGGGATGCAGAAATATTCCCCCAAGTTCGAAAGTCAGCAAAAGAAATATTTTAGTTTAAAAAAACGTAATAAAAATCTCTCATCGTGGATTACAGCAAAGCAAAAAAAAATATTTTTTTTTTATTTTTGATGCCCTTTTTTTCACCAGATGATATATATAAATCATATCAATGTAGTTTCGTTTTTTTTTTATTATATCAGAAAGTATTTTGTTTTTTCATTCCAGTAAAAATTAAATTTTTTTTTAACCTTTTTTTTTGATATGTTTCGCGCCCCTTGAAGGGATATCGGTCCCCCGGGGGGCGCCCCCCAATTTGGAAAACACTGCTCTAACATTTTTTAGTACTTTTCAAAAAATTTTCCCAAAAAACCCAAACTTAATTTTTTTCGAGAATTTTTGAAAGTTTAACTATTTAAAACAAATTAAAGAGCAGAGCAAAAAAAACCCATGCAAAAGTTTTATGTAGAAATATTATAAGGTATTTGGGAAAAAAAAATTTTTAAAAAAGAAAAGAAACATTTTTAAAAAAGCCGGGGGGTTTAAAGAATTTTTAAAAAAAATTTAAAAATTTTTAAATTTTTACAAACATTTTCAAAAAATTTTTGTATGGAATTATTATTAAATAAATAATAATTCCATAAAAAAATTTAAATATTAAATTTTAAACCCTTTTAAAAAAATAAAAAAAAAAAACCAAATATCAAATATTAAAAATAAAAAAAATTTTGAAGATGGTACCATATCGCCTTAAACTTGTAAATACCGGTATTACAAAATTGTACCGGTATTCAGTATCCCGGTTTTTTAACCCCAAAAAGGATTAATGAAATTAGATGAAAATTTTGTTTAAAAGGGTTCTCCTTTGACATGACGTGGAAGATTACAGATAGAGCTTTAACTTTCTATTTATTTAAAATCTCAATCCTTAGTTTATAATATTTTCATTTTTTAAATTTTTCCTTTTTAAATTTTTAAAAAAAACCCCCCTTTCATAAAACACATGTAATACAACACTTTAATTTCAACTTAAAAATTTCTAATTTGTAAAGGTCCGGACCCTCCATGACTACACGTTTACTAGTAATTGTTAATTGCATGCCTAGCGGAAAATAATCGTAAATCCATCTTTTGAAATTCAAAGAGTTGAGTGTATTTAAATTAAGAATTATATAACGAAGATCATCCAATTATTGGGACCAATCAGAAGAGATGTTCTCAGAGGCCATGTGAGTTTTTGAACTTCCGATTTTCAATTTGTATAAATACCAATGATATCTACAAAATTTACACCGCTTCCTTTCTCCGTCATGTAAAATCCGCGTGTTTCGTATTTGTGTTACGTGTTCTATGCTTGTCTACTGAAAATAAATATGTATAAGAATCAACAAGAATACTTCATCATGTCAACTACATTTGCATTCACAAATTAATAATGGAAATTAAATTAAGTAGATGAGTGCTTCTCAAACTTTCAATATTCACGATCCAGTATTCAATCCTAATTTTCATCGCGCCCCCTTCCATACAATAACAATGTATTAAAATCAATAATACTATTCTTTCACGCTAAAGCTACACTACGACTTAAACCTCGTAAGTGACAAATGCGTATTTAAACGTCTAGCTCAGCCAAAGCATTAAGTTTCTGGACGTATATATACTTCCAGAAATTATTCCAGCGTCCAGAATTTTCTTAAATAATCTTTTGTGTTCGACTTTTCAATATGCTCGCGCCCCCCTCGCACAGTTATCATGCCCCCCAGGGGGCGCGACCCACAGTTTGAGAAACGCTGAATTAGGTACAGCATTTCACTCGTGACGATATATACTGCATACGTACTTGTAAATATATCCTTTTTTCTGGGTCAACAATATTTGCACCTGTTTCTAATTATATTGGTTCTGCTCCCTATATATTTATTGGTATCAGGTGAATTATTTACATTCCTATCTGTATAAGTGATTCCTATGTACTTTTGTTCGTTTATCTTTCAAAGGGCTTTGTAATTAGTATATATATGTTTACATAACCATTGTATCTCTGTTTTTAATAATTCTAAATCCTTTTGGAGAATGAGTGAAAAATTTGATATTTTACTCCAAATTTCATTTTATTAAAATACAATTTTAATTAGAAATGAAACTTTAATTTCAATAATCGATTTTCTAATTTATTTTGATATAAATATTAAATAAAAAGTATGCAGGATTAATCACGTTAAATGTACGCGCGATTTTATCAAAAAGTATTTTAAAAGAATTATGTATAACACATTTGTGAAATTACTAATTTTAGCAATATTTAATTTTCATACAAATGCTATAGTGTAAGAAAATTAATTTGTTTTTCACATATGACGCCCTTATTAAGATTTATATTTTATAATAAATGTATATATAAATGCTAATAATTATTCCCAATCTGGAAAAATTTAAGATAATTTTATAAAAACTCATTGAAAGGCGCAAATTTATTAATTTAAGAATTAAAGTTTTTTTTAGAAAATCATGGATGTAAATATGAATATTTGTTCATCAAATTTATTTGATTTAAAACAAGTTTAAGCAATTCATTCTAAAATAAAAAAATATAATAAAAAATTCTAAGCGTTTAAACCATTTGCTTTATTATTTAAGATCTATAATAATTGAACCATTAGAATGTATTGGTTGCATCACTTCAATGAATATTTACTAGTGACAATATATTGACATCAATTTGGATGAAGTGTCTTTCCAAAGTTAATCTTTGTTACATGAGCATCCTATTTGAAATAAGTTTAAACTTGTTAATGCCTTTAGCGATTTACTTGTTAAAGGTATACATTATCGACCAAAACAGGGAAGAGAGTCTATCCAGGGAACACAGACTTAATTACGGAACACTTGGCTTAATGCATAACTAGTGTTTGGTATTAATTAAACATTATCACAAGTGAAATCTGTTCGTGTATGGTCGGAGAACTATTTCGTTGTGAAATGTAAATAGCGGAAATGTCAAGTTTTGGTTAGTTAGTTAAATTTTACACCATATTACTCGCACGTAGATAATCAAGAATAAATGAGATTTCTGTTATATGTTTGATAATGTTTCAAGAAAGAAGATGTAAAAAAAGATTGTGAAAAAATTCATTCGAAATTTATGTTTAAATATAAATATATTATATTAATTTTTTTTTTCAATTCTCACTATTATCTCGAACTTTCTATATATATTTTTTGTCTTGGTGGAATTTTCAATCGTTAATAAAATACATTTTAAAGCGCTCAATTGAGCTGAAATTTTATATATATGATTATTTTGGATGACAATGCAGTAATTTAATTATAATTACTAAAAATAAAATGATTTAAAAAAAATTATTTAAAAAGTTACAAATACATCCCTGTTGGCATCATTTTTGGCGACTTAGCGACCATTTTGGCGACTTGTATCAAAACTTAAAAATGTTTTTTTCTCATATTTTAAAGCGTTCATTTGAGCTGAAATTTTCTATACATTAGTTTGTTTTGGGTAAAAATACTATAATTTAACTATAATTAATTAAAATTAATTGACTGAAACTAATTATTTAAATAATTAAAGATACAGACACGTTGGTTTCATTTTTAGAGACTTGGGTCAAAACCTTAAAAGAATTTTTTTTCTCAATCAAGTTTTAAGGCATTCAGTTGAACTGAAACTTTATATACACGATTATTTTGGATCACAATAGTATACTTTAATGATAATTAACAAAAATTAATTACCACTTAATGTTGTGATTCTGTCCTATGTATATACATATTTATATTAATTGTAACTATTTAATAAAAAGAAGCTAAGATAAAAAATTTTCCCTTTTGTTCTAAGTAGGAATTGTCTTAATTGTTTTTTATATTACTTGTTCATCAGATCCCCTAAACATAATTATTTTATTGCTCTTCATTATCTATAATCACTATTTAACTCAAATTACATTTTTTTGATACTTTTAAAACATAATTTTTAAATAATACATTTTCACTGAAGTATACTTTTATTTTCATAAATAATCTACCCAAACTTGCTTTGTTTTCTCTTATGCCTTTATTGCTCCTGATAGATTCAATATTATTAGTAGTTTATATCCCCTACAGGATTATATATATATATAGATTGTGCATATTTCTCCAAACGGTTTCAAGCCAATTTTTCTTATGTTATAATTTTGTATTGCACATACAAAAAAACAAATATATATACTAATGCACTTCTACCTCTGTGGTTGATATAATCAATTTACAGAAAATCTTTATAATATTGATTAACCAGTTCTGAAAAGTTCTTAATTACAATATTTGAATTTTTAAAATTAAATATATTTATTTAAAAAGGACTTGTTAAATATTAAATGATATTTTACGTAATTATTTTGTATTTTATAAAGTAAAAATATTACTGAAATCATATAAATATTTATATTATATTTATAAATATATTTTTATATTAATAAATAATAGTTATAATAAAATGTATCATAATAAATATTAAATGATATTTTATATTAAAATTAGTTACAAATAGTTTTATAATGTGGAATTTAATATATTATAAATAAAATAGTATTTAAAATAATCTAAAAAATATATTATTATTATGAAATTAATTATTTTATAATTGATATAATAAAAATATGGTATATTTTTATATATTATTAATTTAATTGATTTATAATTATGTAAAACAATAATAAGTCCTTTTTAATTAAATTTATTTAATTTTAAAAAATAATTAAAGGAATTTAAAAAAAAGCTTCTAGCGTGACTCAAACTCTATCCGCTCGCATAGAAAGCAGGCGTCCTAACAATCAAGTTATTGGGTTGCTGGAGGTAATTAAAACTTAATTGTGTAAAGATAAGCATGAATTTCGAAGGCTATTTTCTCCGAATTGACTGGCCATTCGGCGGAATTTCATTGAGGGTTGAACACCCTAAAGGAATGCTACTATTACATCGTCTCATCCCAAAAATAATTTCCTTAGTCTTGCCCTATCCTTGTAAGTCACGCCGCGTGACACTTTGCTTTCATGTCAAAGGTAGACCAACTATTTTTTGACTTCTTCCCCTTGTAATGGTCAAACACTGAAATAATCATTGAAATGTTCAAGGATTTTAATCGTTTCTTTTTCTATGTTTTTTTTTCACATCTACAAATTTTTATCGCAATCGGACAATTTACACTCAGTGCTTATTTTTTGTTATATAGTTTATATATATATATTTGAATTTCAAATTGAATAATTAAAATGATATTCCCGTTAGTAAAATACCATAGTAGAAGACGAATAGTTATTCAAAGGCATTAAGTCATTATTAAAATACGAGTAAAGTTGAGAAAGAGTAAAGTATCAAACATATCCTACGTTTTATAATACTATAAAAATTAATTTAATTACTGTACTATCTCAAATATTATTGATCAAACACTAGATCAAATTCTGCATAGGTACCATAATGCTGGATACATTAATTATACTTCAAACATTTTTCTGAAGGTTTATTAATATACACACTAATTTTCAATTCACCACTATTTTTATACACATAAATGAGCTTTTCATAAAATTGATATATTAATTATTTTAGACCAATATTTAAACGAAACCAGAGATTAAGGTATGTTTTTACAAGTATCATTATTCAAGCCCAAACCTTTTTGATAAAGGCATCAAGATATTAACATTTTTTTTAGCCAAGTACCTGATGTAATCCATTTTGTATTAGCTTCGTAAAAAAAGTGTGTGGTCAAAAAAAATGTTGAAAAAGTAGAAGAAAAAAAAGAGGAAGTAAAAAGACAAAGTAACATAATAAAAAAAAGGGTTTTTTGAAATAGCTTTTCGATAAATCGATTAAAAGATCATTATTGTTTTTGGGACATTCTTTTTTTTTCGACGGATTCGTTAGAATTTTTTGTCTTCCATCTTTTCTTAAAAGGGTTTTGTTTTATAAGTTTTAAGGGAACCCTCCACAATGTTTTCCATTATACATTTTTCATTTTAGTTTTGTACTGTAATTTTTAACCCCATGAATATTTACTTTTTTAAATTTTTAAAGTTATTTAAAATAAGTATTTAAGAATATAAATAATCTTACGCTGAGATATTTTTAAGAATTCTATAAAGTTCTTTAAATAAATGAAGAAATGATTAGTTAAAAAGTGACTATTTTTTTTACAATGAAAAGGGGTACGAAAAATTTAAGAAAAAATCCAACGTACATATAAATTTCAAAACTTTTTATTAATTCAAAAAAAAATTATTTTAATTACGCTTGCATCCTTTTTTAATTATTTACAAAAGGAGTATTTTTCTATTAAATAAATTTTTTTTTTGGTCAATATTATTTTTTTTTGTAGATTTTGGGAAATTTCGGAGGAAATATCCTTGATATTAAATTTTAGGTAAGTGCTGCAGTTTAAGTTTTAACTTTTCAATCTTGATTTTTCACTTGTTCGAAAATCGTTCCCAATTAAAAAATGTTTTTTAACGCTGTTTTATTCCGGGCAGAAAAAAGTAAATTCAACAAGAATAAAAAATTTTGGTGGAAGGGATCATTTTGAAATGGTTAAATATTTAAAAATTATCTTGAACAATTTCAGCATGTTGTTTTTCCCCAATTGTTTCAATTTATTAAAATTTAAATACACCCCAGTCTTCCATTTCGTAAAACAGACCCTTTCTGTTTGAAAAATATTTTTACAATTTAAAAAAATTTTAATTTTTAAAAAAAATTTTGGGAAAATTTTTAAAAAATTTTTCTTTTTTGTAATTTTTTTTTTTTTTTATCTGGGGATTTTTTTGTTGTTGTTTTTTTAAGGATGTTTCAAAGAACTTTAGGGTTCGATTTTACAATAACTAAATTAGTTTTGGGTAAAAAATAAAATATCGACATGTATTTCCCCGAAAAAAAAACCCAAAAAATTTAAACATTAAAATTTTTTTAAAAAATATTAAATTTACGGGAAAATTGTTTCCCTTTTTTGTTACATGCATTATATTAACACCCAAAAAAAAAAATAAAAATGTTTTGGTAAAAATTGGGGAAGGAAAGTTTTTTGAATGGGAAAACTTAAACTGAGGAAAACCTTTTTTAAATTTTAAAATTTAAAAAAATTAATTATTTTAAGCAAAATAAAATATTTTTAAAAAATATTAGTTATATATTTTTCTGAAAAATAGTAGATTTTTCATATTGTTTCAACTCATATACTTTATAAATTATCTTTTTTAAATTAGTATTAACTGCATAAGAAAACTCAAGAAAAATTTTAAAAAAAATTTTTTGTCATAACAAAATTTAATTTTTTTGCTTTAAAATACTGAAATAATTTTTTTATAAAAAACCTTTGGTGAATATTAACTGGTATTATAAAAATTAAATTAAAAATGCCCTTAAAACTTTTTTTCATGCAATATTTCAAATAAAAAAATAATTTTTTGTAATTCATAAAAATATCCTGCGGCGGGGTCGAACCTAATTACATTTTAAATTTTTTATTGGAAGTTTTTCAAAATGCCCGTACCAAAAGAGTTTACCGGGAGTTTACAGAAGAAAAGATAAACCCCCAAATTAAAAAAGGAAAGAAAGTCATGAAGTGTTACAATACAAAATCCATGCCATTTCGGGATATTCGAATCCGGGCCCCTAGGGGTCACCGTAGTCGGGTTTTCACTATCCCGGGATGGGTCGTTCATTATCGGGAACGGGAAGCTTTTTTAAAAATTTTAATTTTCCGCCATAAAAAAAAGGGATATATCAATCAAAAAAAATAATAATGAAAAAATATAACCAATAAAAAAAAAAAAAAATGATTTTTAAAATCTTTTTTAAGGGGGCTAAGTCCCTTAGTCATTTTTAAAAAAAAATAATTAATTTTTTTCCACCAATTTTTAATTATCAGAAAAAAAGGGTTAGTTTTTTTTTGACAAAAAATTTACTAACCCCGAAGAAGCCCTCAATAGAAAAAAAGATTTTCAATCCCAAAGGAAAATTTGAATTTTATTTTTCAAAGAAAAACCCCCTTTAAATTTGGGAAAACAATTTATATCAAAATTCAACAACAAAAAATCCTCGTAATAATTCGGGAAAAAAAAAAAAGCTTTTATTTTTCCCCTTTATCTTCGATGGGGATGACAGAACCCTCTACATTTTCCCTGTCCTTATATTTCCCTTCCCATTTTTCCAACTAAAACATCCATCAATAAACCATCTTGGATAAGCAAACAATCCACAAAACACAACTCGCCATCAAAAATTTTGGAAAACAGGAGTTTTTAATTAATGATCTTCAAAACCACACGAAGGAAATGTGAAGGAAAAAATCTCCCGAACAAAGCGTTCTTCAAATGATGCTTGACATATAGGACGGCTGCTGAAGACAGCCCTGTGACACATTTCTAGTCAGGTGTCTCCCCAATTATAAGCCCCAATTTTTGAGAAATATTTTAAGGGGGCCATTTTAGGTCCCCCCTTTTTCCGCGATGGATGGGAAATAAAAGTTTTCCAAAAAAAAGACCCTAGAAAACTCAGGTTTTAACTACGCTTTTCAAGTTATCTTCATCTTGGTTGATATTTTTTTAAATAAATTTTTAAGTAATTTTAATG
Organism: Trichonephila inaurata madagascariensis; assembly: GCA_019973955.1. Classification (NCBI taxonomy): domain Eukaryota; kingdom Metazoa; phylum Arthropoda; class Arachnida; order Araneae; family Nephilidae; genus Trichonephila; species Trichonephila inaurata. The sequence goes on along the minus strand of BMAV01012398.1, from coordinate 4,612 downwards.
AGACATTCTAAATGTAGAATTAATGAATAAATTGATATTGACAAATATTATAATCTGGATATATTAAATAAGTACCGTTTTAGACCCTATTATGGTACACGGTTTCAATCAGAAACGGGATTTTCAAAAGTTTTATAAATGGATACATTTCTTGATATTTTGAGCCTCTTGAATTAGAATATACATATACAAAAAATTTTTAAGAACATTATTACAACAAAAAATAATTAAATTCAAATTTTGGTGGAAAATGCACAATGATATGTTTTTAAAAGTTTCTCATTAAGAAAAAATTCTTCTATAATCGTATTTTGCCTACATATATCTAAAGCCTCTGTGCAGAGTATAGTGTGAATAAGGATTTTTCAAATATATGATTTAGAAGTGGATTCACATATTTAAATTTATCACAGTAGAGACATTTTAACAAAAACATCAGTAATTTTATGTTTTTGCTATATAAAGGAAAATATTATTACTACAAAGATTTTTTTTTAAAAAGGGTAAAAATTTTTTGAAAATTATGTTAATTGCATTTATCTAACATCTTATCATATGTTTGCATTTAAATATTTTATATCGTAGTAGTATTTTTAAAAACAAATTTCATTATTCCCAATTCAGGGGAATCTAAAATCAAAAAAAAAAGATTCATTCTCCCCCCCTTTTTCAAAAATCAAGATTCCAAAAAGAAATCAGATACCTTAAAAAGGAGTAATTAATTTGTACCACTAATGTTTAAAAGCTTTTAAAGCTCAAACATATTATTATAAAAAAAATCAAAAATAGTGTGATGGGTTTATTAATTATCATTTTTTAACATGAGGTTATTATTTTTTAATGAATTTTAATTGTCCTTTTAATAATTGCAGACTCCCTTGAGAATTTTTTTTTTCTCTATATAAAAAAAAAAATCCCGGGTATAAATTTTTTTCGATAATTTTTAAAAATATAGATAAAAATAAAAAAAAATTTGATCCAGATATAATTTCAAAAAAAAAAATTAATCTTTTGTTATTAAAAAATGAAAAGGAAAAAAATTTCAAAATAATTTATTCGTAAGGAAAAATTTGGGTTTGGGGAAAAATTAAAAAAAAAAATTTAATTAAAAAAATTTTTGATGCTTTGGAAAAAATTTAAAATTTTTTCCCGAAAAAAGTCCAATTCTTAAACATAAAATAACTTCATTGATAACCCCTTTTAAAAATTTTTGTTTTATATTTTTGTGTGGACTGTATTCTTATCTATTGATTTTAACATTTTCTAGTAAAAATCCCTATTTATTTCCCGGGAAAAATTTTTAACGAAAAGAAACAAAAAAAAATATTCTAAGAACTACTTTGTTTTTTTTTATTTTATTTAATTTGTAAAGATTTTTTTAATCATTATTGCAATTTCTGATTTGTATTTGTTGTACTTCGAATGTTGACCTTCGATAATTTTCAATTCGAAACTATGTAAATTATAAATTGGGATATTCTATCGTTTTTATAAGTTTAAATTGCTTAAAAGGGAAAATGAAGTTTGCTTCTTTTTAAGATGTCTTTCTTTTCTGTTATCCACAAAAAAAAATCTGATTCATTCACAAAAAAAATACTTTTACAGCATGTTGCAAAATTTCATAATATTTAAAGCGTATCGCAAATAAAAAATTTTATGTTATATCTATTTTCAAAAGCTGTTGACCCGACTATTTTGAATTTTCGAAAATGTTATGATAATCATATGGATTTTTTTTTATTGTTAGATTTTATGCTTTTTAAAAGGGAAAAGGGGGAAATACGTCCTAAAAAAAATAAACACAAAAGAACCTTTTTAAAATAGCAATTTCTTTTCCCAAAAATAATGTTAAATACTATAAAGCCCCCTAAAAAATTTTTTTGAAAAAAAAAAAACAAAAAAAATTTGTTAGGGGAATTGAAATCCATCCTAGCCTTTTCAACAGCTTAGAAAGAATTTCGTTGAATTTTAAAAGTATATAAGGGCTTGATTTATGAAGCTAAGGCAATTCATCAAGATTACAAACCCTATATGTCTGGTGAACGCGTTAAATACGTTCTTTAACAGTGAAATGCAATTTACACAAATTAGGTGATTATAGAGTTAGATAAAATGGTTAAATTTTTTCAAAAATCAAATAAATTGTAAAAGTTTCTTTAGTTTTAATAATTAGGAGTTAAACATGGGGTCGCTTTATTTTTTTGTTGAACATTAGAAAAATGAACTATATTTATTGCCCCAGTTTGTTCAAAAGGGGAAAAAAAAAGTTATGTAGTTACAAAGAAAAGCACACCTATGCCCGTTAACTTTATAAAGTTATCATTCATTACCTTTTTTTAATAAATAAATTGTTTTATAAATTATATGTATTGTATATATAAGTAATGATATACATACTTATTTGTCTGAGAGATCATTTTTAGTTTATAAAATAATGCATTTTATGTAAACCAAAGCAACTTCTGAAAAAAACAAAAAATATTTGATAAAAAAGCAGACATAAATTTTTTGAATCCTTTATTCAGACCAATCATGTTCTTTATTTGTTCTGGTTTGTATGATCGCAAGTATGATCCATTTGTTTTACAATTTTTTTACCTTTTACAATACCATTAATTAAAGACCGTATTGTTGCTATTATCATGATCACAATGTAGCATCTGCTATTTTTCTATGGTGGGTACTTAAAATAAATAAGGAAAAGAACTGATTATTGCTAGATGAGAAGCAAGGGTTTCAAGCATTGCATTTATCCCAAAAGGAATCCATATTTAAAATATGTAATGCAATATTTTTCAAATGAATTATATTTTTTCCTTTATATCCTTCTAAATTTTATTTTTTTAATACGCTGAATAAAAATATCTTTAAATATATATAATATTAAAGAGAGAAAAAAACAGCAGGCTGGCAAAAAATTATTTCTCTATGACTTAACAAATAAACCCTTTGGATACAACATAGTTTCAATCAGATTTTGCATTTATTTTTTGGAATTATTTTAAAAAGAATCATGAATAAATTGCTTCAATACAAAACAAGTTTATCTTGAGCTGCTTGCAGGAAAATGGCCTATATAGCATTTTCTACGATGTAATGTAAAAAGAAAAGCTTTTAAGTATAATTAATTAGTATTAAATCATTCTTTATGAAATATTTATTATGCACACTATGCTGCTTTTTGTTTGTTTGCTTTTTGTTTGTTTGTTTAAAATAGCAAGGAAATATCAAAAGAGAAGATTTTTCTGTAAAAGATTATCAAATTTGCCAATTGTTTGGAAACTGAGTTATGGAGGTCTGTGTGTGCGGAATATTTTTTGATATTACCTATTGTGTGTGGAGTTGTTGGATTTTATCTATTAAGGTATCCGATTACGTTCGGAACCGTGATTTTTCAAAAGCACATAAATGTATAGTTTTTATGATATTTAGTGTCACTTAAATTAGAGAATACATGTATAAAATTGTTTTAAAGACATTTTGACAAAAAAAATTATTTAAATACAACATTTTGGCTAAAAATTAACTTAGAATAATCTTTTTTCAAAATGTTCTAATTTTGTGAAAAATGCTTTTATTATAATAATATTTTGCCTGTAGATAGCTCAGATCTCTCTACAGAAGATCAACTAGAATTTTTGAAATATATAACTTAAAAGTGGGTTTATCCAAGTTTTACGACAACAGAGGGGAAAAATTTTAAGAAAAAACGCCGATAATTATTTCAATTGGTGGTAACTCTGAAAATAATGTGAATTTTCAGAAATTCTAGTTGAGCCTCTGTAAAGTGGTCTGAGCTATATGCAGGCAAAATATTATTATAATAGAAGCATTTTTCACAAAAGGAGAACATTTTGAAAAAAGATTATTCTAAGTTAATTTGTTGCCAAAATATTGTATTGAAATCATTTTTTTTGTCAAAATGTTCTTAAAACAAATTTATGCATGTATTCTAATCTAAGTGACACTAAATATCATGAAAATTATCCATTTATGCGGTTTTTTTTAAATCACGGTTCCGAAGTAGTCGGATACCTTAAATATCCAATATATTTTCATTCATTAAAAGAAGATATACTAGTGCATTATATTCAAAAGAAACTAAAAACTGCATTCAATAAAAAGTAATTTTTCTAAGAAAATTCAAATTTTTATTTTGTAATTGTGTGAATCTTTTATGAAACAACTTTTAAGCTATTCATCCTTTTTGAACTTTTTTTAATAATGCAGAATTTTATCGATACTAATATTTGACTTTTATTACTATGAGCTTCGCCAAAAAATTTCTTAACTATATTTATTTAAAACATAGTTGAGCAGATCTGGGCGAAAAAAAACCGAAATATTTTTTCCTTTGTTCTAAACTAAAACTCGTATTACCTATACTTTTTAAAAATATAAAAACTAAGCTAAGTGAAATAGTTTTTGATAATTATGATAAAATACGAAAAGTGTACTTGTTCAAAACTTCAAGCTGCACAGTTGAACCATTAAATGAAACTTAATAATACAAATATATCTGAAAAAAATTTAAAAACTTCGTATTTGTATGGGTATGTATATTGAACATAATTAACAGCGCAAATTTTTTTTTGCTTTTTCCACAAAGTAT
>BMAV01012397.1:0-15346 GCA_019973955.1 Trichonephila inaurata madagascariensis | reverse complement strand
TTCGGTTAATTTCTCAGTTAAAAATATTGTATTTGAAAGTAATTTAATTCTACATTTGTCAATATTTGTTTCCTTTTACATCTCATCCTCCAAAAAACAAAGAAAAAATTATTTTTGCTTTCCCAAAAATAGTTAAACTTTTTTTCCGTTGAAATACCCAAAAAAACAAAAAGAAGGGTACTTTCCGAATTGTATATTTTTTAGTTTTCACGGGTTGTAACACAAGAATTGCACCAAAAAATTTGTGTTGTTTATATTTTCTGCTTTAGATCGGGGAAGGGCATTAAGTAAACCCAATCGACCAGGGGACCCCCAAGATTTTTGGGTCTCACCATCCAAAACCAAAGACGCAATACAAAAGAAACATTTTGGGGAACACTGACTCAGTTAGATGGGAATCGGCCCAACCCCTGCGATTTTGCGTAGACGCACATGTACTATTTTTGGGAAGCGCACGATGACTTTTAACACTTCTGCATTAAAAAAGGGACAGGATCCCAAACCGCAGAAATGGGTCTTCCTCCACACGCCGACAAAAAGGAAAAAAAAATAAACGTTGATCTTTCTTCCCGTTTTTGTTGTCGTGTGTTTTCCCCTGGGATACAGAAATACTAGGAAAATAGAAACATAAAAAAAATAGAAGAATATAGACAATTTTTACACACGATGGCCCCAAATTAAACAGAAGGGGTAGCTGCTTTTTTTTCGAGCGGGAACCCATTACGGGGAAAAAAGTCCGATTTTTTTCCCGGGAGATCAACCATGCCCTTCTTGAGATTCAAAACCCAAACCCCATTTGGGTTTTACAAGCTGAGAATCATATCCACCATACTGGCTGGGGGGAGTTCTTCCTGATAAAATGGGAGGTTTTAAACATCATCCTACACCCTTCCGCTGGTTGGTTCTTGAGTTTCTTCATCCCTCGTGGCCCGGGACCCCGCAACGCATAAGTATATCGTATGATATAAATACACGTATGTTCCACTCCCTTAAAAAACGTTTACAGTCTGCGGTGATCGAGTTGTCCAAACATGGAACTTTCCAAAGAAAAAAAGTTAACTTTTTTTTTAAAAGGGAAAGGGAAAAATAGCAACTTTTTTCCCAAAAATTGCCATGCTGTTCAGATGGAAGCAAGCAAAAAAAGGGTTAGAGGGGTACCCATATTCAGTGATCATTCAAACAATTTTTTATGTGCCACAAATATTTTAACAAATAATAAATATTGTAGACTTTCTTTTAGCACCGCACCTATACGCCACTAGGTGGACCAAAATACCTTGAAAAAATCAGAAGTAGCTCGTATCCTGGAAAAGTCTACCCACCGCTTCTTTAAAATTTCCCCCGCCAAAATAGTTTCAAAATTTGATCAACTGTTCATCTTTTTCCATTGATCAATTAGGAAAGGAAAATTTCGATTTTAAAAGTTCAGGAAGAAATGAAAAAAACCTGTCAAACAATCGAAGAGCCATCAAACATTCTTAAATAACCTTAGTCGGCAATTCAAGAACATTTGAAACAGATTAGTAAAGAAATTAAGCAGATCAGGCGTTTGGGTCCGGCAAAACAGTCCAAAGGAGTAACAGATCTATTGCGCATGACTCTCTCTTATTGTTTTAAAGGCCCAATATAGAACCACTTTAGATTGCTTGATCTTAACAGAGGAAAAGTGAGTTCTCTATGATATATATATATAATCCAAAATACAAAGATAGCTAACTTTCTTCAAATGAGCCGCCACAAAATACTGTTAAGCAGGTTGCATCCCCAAGGCCCTTTTGTATGGTGGACGGAGTAACTCATTTTGAAGTGCTGAAACTTGGATGAGCTACGAATTCAGATCTTAACTGGGAATAATTCAATCAAGTGTTATTAAATATTTAATTGAAAAGTGTTCAGAGATTGTCAATTTTTAAAATACATCATTCTGCAGTGGGATAATGCTATACCACAAGTGCAAAATGAACCCTGAAAATTTATGTCTTGGGGAGGGTAAAAAAGACTGCCTCACTCACTATACTCACCCGACTTTGCTTCATTACATTTCGGTTTATTCTGATCACTACTAAAATTTCTATGATTCAGAAAAATTTGAAAATTTAGATGATTGTTAAATGTTATTAAAATTGTTGTCTCCAAATATTTTAATCAAAAACCAATTTATTTTCATTGAATCGGTATCGAAAATTAGTCACCAGATGGAAAAAAACTTGTTGATAACCAGAGTGATTACATGAGTGATTAAAAGCAAAACACTTTTATTTGCTTGAATTTAATGTTAAAAAAAAGCAGCATTACTTTCCGACAAGTACATTGCTATGGTGAATGTTATATTTAAGGAATTATGCATAAACTGCCGCTTTTAGGAGATGCAAATTTCCAAATGAATTTTATCACATTACATTATGATTTGAATTAATGGATGAATAAAAGATATCCAAAGATACTTAGCAAAAATGAATGGTGTTTGTGTTAGTAAAGTATTTGTAAAAAAAATTATGAGAGAGTACAATATGAGAAGTGATGAAGCGCATGTGAGACGTTGGTTGTACAAGAGCTACGATGGCAGCACTGGAGCCGTAGCATGCTGGTATATAAGTCACATTAATGGGGAAGAAATCGTTTCTTCGATGGTTGTTTCAGAAATTCAGGAGAGGAGATATACAAGCTGTCTCAAGGTAAGCCAAAGGTAGGGAATTATGCATTTATTGAAGAAAATGCTGTTGATCATGCCATAAAAGTCAGCCGAAATCCAATCACAGCAGAAACAGCCGAAACCAGTCTTCCCCGTATAGCAATAAAAAAACAACAACAAGCAGTCCATTCCGATGTGGCTTGCAGTGGATGGCAGTCTATTTTTGGGCATCTGGACTGATACTCAGTCCTCAATCCCATATTAGAAAGTCTTTGATGTGAGGCTTGACTTTTGTTGATTTTTGCAGTCTGCGGAGTAGCATGCAGGCTATTGGTTGCGACGATGGGATCCGGGAGGCGAGGCTTTTGGTCCCGTAAGACGTTGGACTCGCGTTTTAACATACAGCTCTAGATACTTGTGGTCATATAAACTACATAGAAAACTCAAATCTGTTTTGAATACAAATTTATAATTTTCTTTTCGAATTTTTATTTTGACTCGTGGAACCATAAGGCTTCAGGAAACACAGTTTGAAGAACCCTTCTGTAAATTAATTGGATTGATGAATGATCTTTGCTTCTTTATTACAAAAAAAGAGTCAATCTTGAAACGGATTGAGATAAGAAAGAAAGAAGAGAGTTAAGTATTGTGAGTATAAATGGGATTGTGTGGATAAATGTGTTAAATGAGATTTAAAATTCAAGAAATAGGCTTCTCTCTCGAAAATTTGTTTTCATTTTTGTGGAATCCTTAGAAGATAAATAATTTAACAACAATTTGTGTGAGCATTTCTTAATATTTCAAAGGTTATAATGTTACAGATAAGTATATAGCAAAAGACTGTGAAAAAGTCCCTTAAAAATGTCTGAATAATTATATATTTAAATAAACTATACAAATTTAAACTAGATACAGATATATTTTTCTGCATAGTTTGATTTTTGTGCGTAGAGATATTCTTTGTAATTACGAGCTTGCTTCATTTTTTGCTATCGAATTTATTAAAACACGTGTTTAATGCATCATATCAAATGCATTTTCCTCCTTGAAGTTTAAAAAAACTTTGCATTTCCTGTTCCTTGTTTTAGGGTTTGCAGCCCAAGAATCCTGATGTTTTTCATAATCCCGGGATTAAAATAACTGATCCCGAGATTTAATTTTTGTCTGAATTATATATTTTAAAATTTTTTTCCATCAAAATTTTCTAAGAAATTAATTCTTAGGAAATTTATATTTTGCTTATGAAATATGTGCGTAGAATTTTTTTGTCTAATTATAAGTGCTATAAGTAAAAAAATATATGCAGCTCTCATTTCTCATATGGGAGACCATCGCAAGAACTTAAGTGGCTCACTGCAATATTTACACTGTAATATAAGTTACATCTCAAGAATAGATTTTGTCACAATTCCGTCTTCAATTAAAAGTCGTTAATTAGTAGGACTTCAAATCCCATTGCATTACTAACAGCTCATGCAACTGGATCTTTTATTTCAAATAAGGTAACACTTGAAATTGATTCACATTCTGATTCAATAATTAGTTCAATTTATACACAAAAAACCATTAAGGTATCCGACTACGTTCAGAACCGTGATTTCGCAAAAGCGTATAAATGGATAATATTTATGATATTTAGTGTCACTTAGATTAGAAAATGTAAATAAAATTGTTTTAAGAATAGTATTACAATAAAAAATTATTTAAGTACAATATTTTGACAAAAAATGAACGTATAGAATGACCCATTTTCAAACTATTCTCCGTTTGTGAAAAATGCTTCTATTATAGTAATATTTTGTCTGTATATAGCTCAGACCTCTGTACATAGTCTCAACTAGAATTTTTGAAATATAAAACTTAGAAGTGGTTTTATCCATGTTTTACGACAACAGAGGGAAGCAAGTTTAAGAAAAAAACGCCGATAGTTATTTCAAGTAGTGGTAACTCTGTAAAAAATGTGAATTTTTCGAAATTCCTAGTTCAGACTCTCTGGAGAAGTCTTTACTTTATATAAGCGAAATATTATTATGTTAGAAGCATTTTTTATAAAAGGAGAACATTTTGAAAAAAGATTATTCTAAGTTCATTTCTTGCTAAAATATTGTATTTAAATAAAAAAAAAATTGTCAAAATGTCCTTAAAACAATTTTATACATGTACTAAATATCATGAAAATTATCCATTTATGCCCTTTTTTAAATTACGGTTCCGAACGTACTCGGATACCTTAAGTGTAACAGAAGAACTAAATAAAGTTGTCAAAGAGGTACATGCACAAATTCAATCTATTAGATTTGAGACACTGTCATCAAAAATTCAAAAAGAAATGTCTCTTTCTTGAAAATGGAGGAAGACGTGATGACTACCTGGAAAGAACATACTCCTATTTAATAAGGATAACACCTACTAGTATAAAATTCGAACGAGCATTTTCTTCGGCGGGACAGTTTGTAACAGAAATAAGAAGCCGTTTGGACAATGAAACAGTGGACTAACTGTGTTTTTTAAAAGCTTATTTACAGAAACGCAAGAAATGAATAAATGTTTTTTTTAAATTTCATTATGTACTATCTTTATTTGTTTTTATGAAGAATTAAATTTTTTTATTTGTTTCAATAAAATTAATATTAAAGAATTTTTAATTATATTTTCAGTTTTTTTATGCAATTATTATTATTATTATTATTTTCAACTATGCTAATGTGTAAGTATTTTTAATAAATAGTTCATTCCTAATCCCGGGATTTGGATATTGTAATCCCGAAATTCTGGGATTAAAAATGTAACACAGGATTGCAAACCCTACTTTATTTTTCACTTCTCATAATTTTCAAAAGAATGTATTGCTGATCTCCTGATACATAATACTTTCTGTCAACCATTATCCTTTTCACGAACCAGCAAAACACTGGAAGAAAATATGTCATCCACGTTTCGAAATCAGCAAATAATGTAGTAACATGACCTGAAACCATATTTTTGGACACCTTTATTTTTCTTCTATATTAATTCTTGACACGAAATGGTACAAAATACGTTTAGTTTTCCTCTCTCATAATGATTTATGCCTGAACTTTAGTAAGTAAGTAACTCACCGAAAGATTTCGATGTCTTCCGACACTAATTGCACTCAATGTTTTTTAAAAAATTATAGCTTGTAAATAAAAACTATTGACATTTTTATGCATCGTCTGAAGTATCGCATAAAACACATAACAATTGCAATGTATTGTTAAATTAAGAAAACAAAACTGTGGAAGGTGAAAAGGTAAGAATCCATGTTGTTTACAATTAGTTCGTAATGAGATTTCTCTTAATTTATCTACTTTGCATAGATATCTGTTTCCGATTCAGATATTCTTTCCAGTGGTAAGGATTTCATAATGCTCAAAATGCGCAATAAAAACAAAACTGTTGTCAGCTCCGAAACCCTTGTATAATTGGTATTCTCAGCGATGCTACTGTTTTGATTTAATTGCGCTTGAGTGTTCTCTAGCACCAACGAAATCAATAAATCCCTCATTTTCATAATGAAATTAGAAAGTTTTCATCAAATCAAATGCAAGGGATGATGGTTTGGGAATACTAATATATCATTTGTGAAGTGTAAATAAATAGTTACCCACAGGTTCAGATCATTCGTTTCGAGGTCAATTGTTACCTCAAATTTATGATTTGAGCTTTGTACTAGCTTGTATTTGAAGGTACTACGTTTTAGAATAGATTTGATGGCGATAAAAAAAGATGAAAAAAAGTATTTTGCAATAAAGCACAATAGTATAAAAGGGTATTTATCAACACATTTTCTTAGTTGCAACTGTCCGCGGCGCTTCTTTGGTTTTATTGTATAATGAAGGTAAGGTTCTGTTTTGATCTAAATGATCGTGTGTATTTCGCCCTTTATTATTATTTTCGCTGTCATTAATTTCGCTATTGAATTATTATTTTCGCGAACAGTAATCAATACAAGTATGCTTTTTCAATTATTGATTTCAATATGTTTTTCAAATGAAAAATGTATAATTCACTAAACTACAAAACAATAATAATAATATTAAAAAATTGTAATTTTTATTTTAGTTGCTCCAATTCGCAATTTTTTCCGCGTTACATTATAGCATAATTTAAAAAATTATGTAACCATTATAGTATAAAAATTTCTCCACTAAGTTATTTTATTTAAAAATCAATTTGATTTTTTTTTCTGTAAGGATTAAAAGGCGCGATTAGAGTTTTGTATTCTTCAAGAGAATTCGACTTTAGATATAATTATCGTTCTTTTATCGAAATAGACGAAGATAGAAAATATTATTTTGATAAGACTCAGTAGATACTATTCATGTAATAATAATGATAATAACATTGAAGAGAGAGAATATTTTTAAAAAAACAGTGTATGTAGAAAAAAGTACAGTAGCAAAAATATGTTTTACGAAAAATTGCAACTTTTTAAAAAATGTTTTAAATGCGAGTAATATCTTAAGGCTAGGTATTTAGTTGGTTATTTAAACAATTATTAATTAAATGCTTTTTTATGCACGATAGTTGCTCAAAATCCGTTTAATTCTGATATATCGTTTTAATTATACACTACCAACCGTTAACGATGGAGAAGAGTATCGTCTTAAAAACTTGCTTGATATTCAATGTTAAATGTTGACACATCTTTAATTTTATAGCATACATTTTCCGTGTCATTTTTAGTGCAAAATACGAAATAGTTTACAAATAATATGTAACAAAATAATATGTACTTAGTCGTTTTAATTTAATGTAAAATATATGTGTTCAAGATATATTACAGTTAATCTGTATATATTATTTCAAATATCTTAATACTTAAAAATATAACGTTTATTTAAATTTTTAGGTTCTAATTGTTATAGTAGCCATTTTGGCCTGTGCATCTGCTCAAGCAACATACAGGGTAAGTGCGTCGTATTCAAAACAATTTTTTTTCCCGCTTATCAATACTGTTTGCAAATTTTGGATTTGTGTTCCATTTTTATTTAATGAGTCTTATTCTGCTAAAGTATTATAAAGAATAGTTTAAAATGTAAAATGAACCTCGATAAAAAAGATGTTTACATAATATATTCAGATGATCCCCATTTTTATAGTTAACCTATGAGATATAATCCAAAATAATTAAGAAATTGTTCAATAAGAGAAAATTTTCTTATGATTTTTAAAAAAATGTGTGCTAACTTTAACCATTTTAAATAAAATCTAGTGAAGCGGTGTCTGGCAATAGCTCATTTTTCAATTTCTATTATTAGCTCACGCTCCCTATATATTTATCATCTTGGTGGAATTTTCAATCGTTAATAAAATACATTTTAAAGCGCTCAATTGAGCTGAAATTTTATATACATGATTATTTTGGATGACAATACAGTAATTTAATAATAATTAATAAAAATTAATTGATTAAAACTAATTATTCAAAGAATTACAAATTCAGCCACGTTGGCATCATTTTTGGCAATTTAGCGACCCTTTTAGCGACTTGTTTTAAAGCATTCACTTGAACTGAAATTTTATATACACGACTGTTTTGGATAACAATACGATACTTTAATGATAATTAATAAAAATTAATTACCACTTAATGTTGTGATTCTGTCCTATGTATATACATATTTATATTAATTGTAACTATTTAATAAAAAGTATCTAAAATAAAAATTTTCTTTGTTGATCTAAGTAGGAATTGATTTAAAAAAAATTTTTTTATATATACTTATTTTTCTAATTCTTTTCCAGCGTACATAATATGTTAAACAGCAAAGATTTATTTTAAAATCATTATTAATATAAGTAATTATAAATTGAAATACTTTCATTATTTATAATTAATCATATTAAGATAAATGTATAATCAATTAGTAAATTCGGTGCTTTTCCGTTTCACCGGCGAAAATATCGCCTAGCTAGCTTTATTGGCAACAAGACACAATATACACACACAAAAAAAAGTCAATAAACGTGAGCTCTCATTGGTTTTTCATCCATTTTTTATGTATCATGTAAAAGATGTTACAGATCAGAAAAGATCGCGCCTTGTTTCGAAAATGGGATGGCCGCGGTAGCCGAGTGGTATGGGTATCGGATCGCGGCTTGCCTTGCCACGAGTTCGAGCCCCGTAAAGACCCGCCGTGTAGAGCAGCGATGCACGTTAAATCTGTCGAGAGCTCAAACGTCCTCCCGTTGGTGTGGTGTGGTAGTTAGGAGAGGGGGTGCCAGCTCAGGTGTCGTCCACGTCACTTGACCATGGTTCAAAATTACGTGGTCCGTCGCCAAAAGCCCTCGTGTAGCTGAACAGTACGACGTTAATATTCAATCATTCAATATGTGCAATCAATCGAAAATAGGATAGTAAAAGGTTACGAGCGGGAATATTCAGCTTGTCATCAGTTACATTATTTTGGTGACTTTATCGCCTACTTCGGCGAACCAGAAAAGTACCGTAAGTTATAATTTAAAAAACTAATACCAGTTAATTATGTTAATTTGTGTCTGTGTTATCGCATTTCTTTTTTACATAGTAAAAAATATCTTAAAATATATTCCTTAGCATAAGCGATTTTACTATTAAAAGAAAGTAAAGCACAAATTTTATTGAAAATATAAAATTTAAGAAATTCCTTTTAAGGTATCATATAAGGATTGAAGTTTATATTGATAAAATAACAATCATACTTTATATTTCATCTATAATAAAACAATTCGCGTAATTTTAATTTAAAACTTTAATTTAAATTTGTTAAATTCAATATTAAATAAATCTGGATTCATTGAAAATTTATTTGGCTAATTTAAAGAAATGTTTCAACTTCCTGTTTTGAAGTGTTAAAATTAACCATGATACAATGATGCTAAAAACATGTAATAAGCAAATGATTTAGAATAAATTAAAATTAGTTATCTTTTTCAATTCCATACTATTAGTTCACAATCTCCCTATATCTTGTTCAAATTTTCATTCTTTAATAAAATACATTTTAAAGCGTTCAATTGAACTGGAATTTTATATACACATTTATTTTGGATGACAATACCTTAAATTAATTATAATGAATAAAAATTAATTGATTAAAACTAATTATTCAAAGAATTACAAATACAGACATGTTGGCATCATTTTTGTTGACTTAGTGACCTATTTGGCGACTTGTGTCAAAACTTTAAATGGATTTTTTCCACATTTTAAAGCGCTCATTTGAGCTGAAATTTTCTATACACTATTGTTTTGGGCGTCAATACGATAATTTTATGAGAATTAAGTAAAATTAATTGACTGAAATGAATTATTTAAACAATTACAGATACAGGGAGCCACGTTAGCTTCATTTTTAGCGACTTGGGTCAAAACTGTAAAAGATTTTTTTTCTCACGTTTTAAAGCATTCAGTTGAGCTGAAATTTTATATACACGATTGTTTTGAATGACAATAAGATACTAAAATGATAATTAATAATTTTTATTAATTATCATTTATATTCATTATTTTTATTAATTACCTTTAATATTGTGATTCTGTCATATGTATATACATATTTATATTAATTGTAATTATTTGATAAAAAGTAGCTAAAATAAAATTTTTCTTTGTTGACTTAAGTAGATATGGACTTTTAAAAAAAAAATTCGTATATTACTTGTTCAGCTTCAAAAGTGAGGCAGAAAATTCAAAGCAAACCTATTTTTACATAAATTTTTCTTTCTCGTTTTTGACTTAATATAAATTATAACTAAATCTCTATCTCTCTATCTATAACTCTATCTCTTTATATGTGGGAGTTTGTTATTATTATTTATCACAATCAATGTTTACCTAAAAAAAAAACCAAAATTTTCCACTTTTATATTTCGTACATTTCGAAAATGACCTTCGCATAATTTTGATCTCGAAAGATTGATACTTATAAAGTTTTTTTTTCTTTTTATCGTCAAAAATTCTTCGTATTGTAATTTCATTACACATACACACAAATAGAAATATTTACATTTATTATCTACATTTTAAACTGTGCACATGCATTTTATTGATTTTTCTGAAACTTAGTAAATTGCAGATTAAATCAGTGTTCGGTTACCTATTTGAGTGCGCGTGCAACATTTTGTTTTAAA
Organism: Trichonephila inaurata madagascariensis; assembly: GCA_019973955.1. NCBI lineage: Eukaryota > Metazoa > Arthropoda > Arachnida > Araneae > Nephilidae > Trichonephila > Trichonephila inaurata. The sequence continues at coordinate 4,578 of BMAV01012397.1, read as the reverse complement.
TTTTACTGCTTACAGACGCATGCCACCCCTTAAATCAAGTAATTGGTGCCAGCTCAGATGTCTTCCTTGTCACTTAACTGTGATTAACAATTAAGAGATCTATAACCAATAGCCCTGATGTTATTCCAAATTTGGATGTAAATTAAAAAGAAATGACATTTCTTTCAAACAACATCGAATAAAAGCTTGATGTAGTTTCGGGTTATTTTTATTATATTTTTAAATTTGTACTGTTTGTTTTCTTTCAAATAAATGCACATTTTATTTAACTCAGAACATGTCACTGCATATTTAATCTTTCTATATAAGTAAAATACGCAATACCTAAGCATTATGAGACACAAAGCCGAATTTTCTCATGAATTATTGCACTATTTTGGCATGTTCAAGAAACTAGAATTTATTTTTTATATTTTTCAAAGATAATTTCCAAGATTTCATACATAATTTTTCCTCACAAATTCTTTGGGAAGATATCTATCGTCAGATGTATATACGACCTTTTTTTGTGTAATAGTTTTTAGAGGAAATTTTTCTCTTGTACATTTATAAGTATTATACCATCAACCAATTTCTTTAAGCAAAAAGACATAATTTAAAAATTTCACCAAATGATGTTTTCTTTATTATTACTATAACCTAACGAGAGTTGGAACGGATTCCACTATAGGCTGTATTTCGCGACATCTTTTGATGTGACGATATTAATCAACGGTGTAATACGTAAGCACTTTTTCTTTTAATTTCTAAAATAGGCTGCATATTAAGATTACTAATTTTTAAATTGTAGAAAAAGGATAAAAATTTCTGAATTTTTCTGTTATGAGATTTGATTATTTTATTTCTTATCAGAAATACCTTTTTTCAAAGATGCATAAAATTTATTTATTTATCCAACTCCCGTGCTTGACTTCTTGACCATTTGACGCCGAGCCTCTCAATATCTACTGACGATGACGTCAGTTGGGTTTCATCCAATCTAGTGCATTGGAGCAGGTGGTCGCCATTCATTCTGGCCTGTCCGCAGAGTGGGTAGGCCAAGTCAGTGGTTGTATACTCCCAAAACGTCTTGTCCGGTGGTTTGGCGAAAGGGCAACAGTCTCGGCTCTTTAGGTGCCTCGGGATTGGACCTACAGTGGCCAGAGTTTCCCATGGCTTTCCAAAGCTCTTGGGTTGAGTTGAGTTGAGTTTGGTGTTTTATGGCGCAAGAGCCAGTTTTGGCTATACTGCGCCAAATATTCATAGATCTGTGGTCTGAAAGATGAAAGAAGAAATTGGATGACAAGATGGAGGGTCGAATATAGAGAAGGATCACTGGGGTACTCCGGGGTCGTGACACCCGAGTTTACCAAAGATAGTAAACCCCTTGGAGAAAGGAAGAGATCACTAGGGTACCTCGGGATTGTGACACCCGTACCCACCTAAAGAAGGTGAGCCCCCTGAGGGGCCAAAGCTCTTGGTGTTTTGGGTCACGGTACTGTATATGTCAATGAATGTGGAAAAAATGATCTTTGCTCTTCTGAGGGTCAAGAGGACTTCCGGTTAAGATGATTCGGCTCCCTGCTTGGCTTTTTGTTCGGCTCAGGGACCCACTGTAAGATCACATTCCATCCTTATGTGATTAGTTCCCCAATTTTAGTTCGGCACTGAATTAAAAATTATTCATATTGTTCATAAAACTGATTTAAAAATTATTCATATTGTTCATAAAACTAATTAAAAATTATTCATATTGTTCAAAAAAAATAACTAAAAATTATTCGTATTGTTCATAAAAATAATTAAAAAGTATTCATATTGTTCATAAAACTAATTTAAAAATTATTCATAGTTCATAAAAATAATTAAAAATTATTCATATTGTTGGCATAAAATTAAAAATTATTCCTATCGTTCTTAATTATAGCCTCAAGTACCTCAATATGCACCCATTCCATATTCCTTCAACTACTTGGCCGAAGGGGATGAAGGCACCAGTGGCCATCAAGAGACTGGAGACGGGGCTGGAAATGTCCAAGGATCCTACACTCTGACAGACCAGGACGGTAGAAGAAGAGTGGTCGAGTACACTGCTGGAGCAGATGGGTTCAAGGCCACAGTCCGTACCAATGAACCTGGTACTGATAACAGCAATCCAGCTGACGTAGTTTTCGAGTCAACTGCCCCAGATGCAAGAGGCCCAATTATCATGTATGGTAATGCAGCTTCTCAGAGGTACACCACCACCACCAACAGAAATCAACCCCAGGGTATGAGATACGTACTGGTGCCCAGCACAGATCCTAGAGCCAGAAGACAGTAAAAGATTTGAGTTATGTATTTCAATATAATGATTGTACATTAAAAGTTTGAAGACTTTTGGCATAAATGTAATGTTAAAATTAAGGCTCTTTTAAACTAAACCGGGTTTTAAAGTGTGCATTTACAAATATAAAATAAAATTTTAAATATTCCATTCAGTTTACACTCGTATATGTCAGATGATGTGTTTTTTATAACTGTGTGTCTATATCATGTGACAAAAGATTTTTTAGTTCATTTAATATGAATTTTCGTATTTGGTTTTTAAATAAACAATTGATTTTACAACAATGCTTCGTATTATTTTATTCAATTCCTACTATTAGTTCACATTCTCCCTATATATTTCTTGATTAAATTTTCAGTTGTTAATAAAATACATTTTAAAGCATTCATTCGAGCTGAAATTTTCTATACACGATTGTTTCGAGTGACGATATGATAATTTAATTATAATTATTTCTCCAAAGCATACTTTTTTGCTTTTATGTACATTTTTTAAAAAAACTATTGCACTATAGGGTTCCAGATTTTATATACTTCTATATAGGATACCTGTTCATATAGTGAAACTGTTTTTTTTATTTGAAGTAGTATATAGTTTTTAAAAAATAGTTTTATGTGTGAAAAGAGGAAAAAATAGAATTTTTCAAACTTACAAGGCTTTATAATTTTTTAAAGAAACTATCTTACATTTATCTTTAAAAAATACGTAGGTTTATAGTAATAATAGGTTTTATAATAGTTTTATAGTTTTATATAAGTGCAAAAAAGTATTTAAGAGATACTTTTTTTAAAAAATAGTGCCTAACATAAGCCTGTATTATGAGACCTCCAGAGTTCTGATCAACTTCAATTAAACAGAAAAAAACTTTTAACTAAATAACTTTGTATTTTTACAGAATGATTAAAATATCTTTATTAAGATTACAAAAAAATACTAAGCTCTTTTGGAAATTTTTAAAGATATATGTCCCATCAACACAAAAGAGTCTCATTTTTGGCATTTTACTCTTTCGAGTTTGTCCTGGTACCCTTAATTTGTAGGTCCCCCCGAAAAACTTGATAAATAAATTGCAAGCATCATAAATTACAAATGCTTAGTTGGGGAAGATAAAATATGTCTAACTTCCCTCTCTTTATTGAATAAATACACGCGTCCACACATCACTGCTATGAACACAAGATCTTGACTCCACGTATCCACAATTACGTGCGAGAAAGTTATGAAGTGAAACTGAGAGAAAACGGCACGATTCACGTAAAATGCATAATTATCATTCATGCTGGCATTTTCATAATGACAAATGAAGACGTAGTTGTAGAAGTTCAAGGTGTTTCTAGATCATGGTCTTTTAAACACTCTGAAGTGGAAAACTTTTGCTAGGAAAGTAATGCATTTTATATAATGCAATTAATGATCTCCTAATTACCACACATCAATCTAAATATTATTTGCTACCAACTGAATGAAATGCCAACAGGAAGTAAAGCATTCCTGAGTTTTTTCAACACAAGGATTTTCAGCGTTTTAATATTTAAAGTTGATTGAAGTGCCTTAGAACATCAAGTTATATAAAATCTTCCTTTTTACGAAAACCCTGGTTCTTAAGAAAGAGCGATAGCGCGTGCGTGATATACGCGAAGATGACATTGAATATTTGTGTCAACAGAGGATTTACCTTTCCTTTTTTTTTAAATTTAAATAAATAGATTCTTTTTTATATTACTTTTTAAGTTTTTTTGTTTTGTTTTGTTTTCTTAACGTTTTTTTTTTTGACTTTCAAAGAAATGCAGTCCATTACGTGACTACTATTACAAAACTATTGTTCACATTAGTGTAATATGTACTTAAATGTTATTTAATTGTGTGTTTGCCAGCGTTTATCAAACTGTGGGGAGCACCCCCTGGGACAACCTTACGAGGGGGACGCGAGCTTATCGAAAGTAAAAGATTATTTTAAAAATTATTAATTTAAAGGAAGTAGAACAAAATATACATTCTGACATTATAAAAAATAAAATACACATCTACGCTGATATAATACACATACATCAAGGGTGTCAAACTCAAAGGCTGACTTGGGACAAATAAACAAGGTTTAACTTAAGGTAGGCCGCAAAGAAAATCAATATTCATAGAAACGCAGGTTTATTTTGAATAATACATTATAATAAACATATATAAAAAGAACAAGAAAAATTTATTATGTACTTCCTGACACTTGATATCTCTTCTCTGCTACTATCTTTCCCATTTCGGGAAATTTTTTATAT
>BMAV01012396.1:58445-74025 GCA_019973955.1 Trichonephila inaurata madagascariensis | reverse complement strand
AAGAGGTATAATTTCAGCCCATTTGCTGAAATTATACCTCTTAAAAAGGCCTCATCTCGTATAATAGCGGATATTTTTTTTGATAACTTTATATCGCGTTATGGAGCTCCAATAAAATTAATAAGTGATAATGGTCCCCAATTTATATCCGAAATTTTTGAGCACTTAAGTGAAAAATTAGGCATAAGGCATGTGAAGACTGTTGCATATAGACCACAAGCAAATCGGACTGAAAGAGTTAATCGAGATATAGTACAAATGATTGCAAATTATGTTAATGATCAACACGATACTTGGGATCAATTCTTACGTGAGTTTGCTTACGCTATTCGTACGGCGGTAAATGAAACAACGGGAAAATCACCTGCTGAATTATTTTTGGGTCGAAAATTGATTACCCCATTTCAAAAATTAGTTATGATTTCGGAAGGTTCAGAATTCAAAGTACAAAATATAGAGAGATTATTCAGGGAAGCTAGACTAAGTACGAAAATTAAACAGGAAAGGTGGGAAAGATATTATGATAGACGAAGAAAAGATATAAAAATTAAGGTAAATGATTGGGTCTTATTAGAAACACACCCTTTAAGTTCAGCAGCTAACAAAGTCTGCGCTAAATTTAAACAAAAATTTGAAGGACCTTATAGAGTATTAGAAGTAAGAAATAACAATAATATTGTAATATGGAAATCAGGAAAAAGATTAACGGTTAACGTTGATCAAATAAGAATATATCGTCCTAGGAAATGTGACGAGGTCGAGTTAGAAACAGGTAGCCCAAATAGTATCAGATCACGTCAGGAAACTAGTACTTCGGAAAATGTACATCAAGGATTAAATGAGTCACACTATGGGAAAGAAAGATCTGCGGTGAAACGTAAGTTAGAGGCAAAAGGGATTAATCGCCAATCAAAACAATATAAAAATACAGATAGGGCCGATAAACGCAGATCACTATTCAGATCGCTTCCTAGTTCATTTAAGAACGACAAGAAAAGTAAAAAGGCAAAATTCAATAAGGGAATAAAGAGACCATATGAATCAGGGGCAAGTGGACCACAGCGAAAGTGGCACAAAAAGGGACACATCAATAACAAAAGACCTTTACCATCCAGTACTATTTATATAAGTAGAAAGAAGAACAAGAAGGAGACAACTGGAGTTCAAGATGGACCGAGATACAGCTTGCGTCCACGCCAAAGAAACGATTAGGAGTCCCGACCGGCCAAGGAAGCAACAGGGAAATCAAGAAAGGGACGACAAGGAGATTACAAGCCCTACAACAAGCAAAACAAGAAGTTCCAGTGCAACCGAGGAAAGAACAGTGGTAGCACCTCATCATTGGACGTCATGGTGGGGGACCGAATATAAAAATCAGGTTGTATTGTTTCATTTTTTTATGATCTTCCAACAAGTGGTCGGAAGAATTATTGCAAAGAAAGAAGTCTCGGGCGGTGTTTAAAAGTTATAAGCCAAGCAAAAGTTGACACTACAATGAGTGTATATTTATTTTTGAACTTTTGACTTGTTAAAAATTTTTTTTCTTTTGGAGAAAACAATTGTAATTGCACATTTGTTTGCTTCGATGTATGACTTCGTGAGATGCGACAATTCCTTTGGTTATTTGTTTTAATGGTTTATTGAAAAATGTTTGTAATTGTATAATATGTGTATATATATATGTTGTTGTATTGTTCCGTATTATGAGACATCTGGTTCAGGGAAACGCGGCGTAGTCAGGGCTCTAACAATAATAATAACGGCGCTACGCGGCTCATTGGGAGTTTTTTGGAACCAGATGTGGGGATGAAGATGAAAATTTATTGTGATTTACAAATAATATATAATGCATAAAAATTGTAAAACTTATTGGTATTATGTAAACATAAATTGGAAACAGTAACTTAGAGAGTTTTTATTTCAGGGTGACAGTCCCTGAAAATAGTGTCAATAGCTGATATGTAGCCTCAACACGGAACAGTGGAGCCGAAATTCCAGCTCCATATGATAAGATTGTCCAGATGCAGAGTTTGGGTCTGCGCACCCAGGAAAAGTTCTAGAAAATTTAAGTGTATAGTTACTTTAAGAGTATATATGTAAAAAGTGAGAGTGAGCAAGAATTAAACAGCAATTATTAATGTTGGCCTAGTTAATGGAATAAAATTTATTGTCACGAGTTTAAATTTAAAATTAAGTTGAATATTAAATTTAATTCTAGGATGAGTAATGAAAATTAAAGTCAAGATAAATATTGGAAATTATAAAAGTTAAAATGAGGATTCAAGATTAAAATTTAAATAAAACTTAGAAAGCGAAGAGATTCAGAAATAAAAATTTAGGCACGTAATTTATTAAGGGCATTGAGAACCCTTAAGTAAATCACGTTTTTCTTCTTGGAGGGGGTTGTGACGTCTCTCGCGTTCTTCTTCTAACATAACTCCTAAGTTCTTTGACTGCCACGATTAATGGCAAAACTTTTCCAACCCAATACCAAGAAGAGAAACGGATCGAATATGCAAATGAGATATACTTTAAAAGGATAGAAAGTTTGTTGAGATAAAACGGCAAGCCTAGAGATAACTTAGTGCGGAATTGTTTGGAATAAAGGTTAGACGTCCTACAGCTCTGGAAGAAGGATACGCTCATCGCCATCTATAATAAGGATTAAGAAAGCTTGTGTAATCTCTCCTACAATTAACATAATAGGAATTACTTCAACCTAGGAAGGAAGGTGACTCTATAAAAGGTAATATTTTGTATAGGAAGTTAGATTAGACAGTTAATTAAATATAATTAAGATAAGTGTTCTAGTTGTGCGATCTGACTTGAATTTAAAGTTTAATTGTTGGCTGATTCTCACTTTAAGAAAGTTGTTATTTAGAATTAAGTAATTTAAGTTATTCTTAATAAAAGTCGTGTTAAGAATTACATAATGTCTCATCATTTAGATAATCCCACACCTCTAGCTTACGCGAATCACCCCAGACATAGTCATCACAGGATGGCTATGTCACACTCTTTGCATCCTATCGCCTCGACTAAAATTCTCACTCGAACTCCTATTTCTGCGGTCCCCTCCATTAAAATCGTCACACACACACAAGCACATTTCGACCTCCATTTCTAAATTGGTATCCCTTATCGTTAAATCTTCGATCATCCTGAAACTTATTCCTGCTCTCGAACCCCTGATTTCCTTGACGGCCATTCTCGTAGTTATCCCTATAATCTTTTCTGCCATTATTCGGTCTACGCACAGCCTGCGAATTTCTCCAATTTCTTCGACTATCACCAGCATTAGACATCCTACGCATATTCCAACACGTCGTCTTTCCACATTATCACTATTCCCCGAACCACGCATTGCTTTACAGAAATATCTTTCCTCAAACTTTGCTAAGATCTCCAAAAGTTGGATCATGTTTTGTGGATTTCGAACCTCCACGTAATCTTGGACTTGTGGTTCGAGTGTAACGAAAATATGATCCACCAAGTCTGCCTGCGACATCCCTAGTTCTAGTTTTTGATTCAACTTTTATAAATCGTAAGCCAAATCCGTTGGCTCCTGGTCTTTTCTCTGGCGGCTCGCATAAAACCGAATCTGTAAATCTTTTTTGTTTCGGATAGCGGGGAATGCTTTTGACAATTCTGCTTTTAGCTGCGCGAAATCTGTGCCGGTATTCTGCACTAAAGTTGATCCGAATATCTGATACCAATCTTGGGCTCTTCTCAGGAGATGACTTTTCAAATAAGCACATGCTAGATCCCTGGGTATTTCCAGTAATCTTATTTGATTATCAATACCGCCCAAGAAGTCAGTCACATTTTCAGACCCGGAAAAGTACACTTCTGGTAAAATATTAAACCCATTCGAGCTTCCTACCCCGGGTTCATATAAATGAAATCTTGTTGGGCACCATTGTGAAAATGCACCTCTTTGCTTATTCGCGTGAGCTAGAGGTGTATGATTTTCAAAAGGAACAGACATTAAACTATAACTTAATTTTTTAACAGATTAGATAATGATTATATATGTGCGAATCTCTACAATGAAGAAATACACACATACAAGTAATACCGAATTAACCTTACTCGGACCACTATCAATCTAGATATATATTATAAATGCGAAAGTTTGTGAGGATGTTTGGCCGTCTTTCACGCAAAAACAACTGAATGGATTTTAATGAAACTTTACAGTAATATAGCTTATACATCAGAATAACACATAGGCTATAATTTATAGCATAGGCTATAATTTATAAAGATATTGTGTGAAGTGTCCAAAATATAACGATATTTGTCAAGTAGGAAAAAATTCTGTCATCTGCAAGCAATTCTGACGTGCTCTGCGAAAAAGCCCACTACAGCATATATCTATATTTTATTTGTGAAGAAACACTTTTTGTTTTGGCTACGCAAGGCGCTCGCTTCTAATTAATTCCTGTGATCAGCATAATTCCTAATTTTTTTTTTATTATTTCAGAATAAAACTAGGTTTTGAAGGGAGGGGTTGTTATAAATCTCTCTTTATTTGTGAATGTTGTTGTTGTTGTTTTTATGATTTTATTATGCACATTTGGCAGTAAGTTGATCTTTTTTCAAAATAAATGCTTTTATCGGTTCTGGTACTTAAAATAAATAAATTTTCTCTTTCACAATACATCATTTGGACAAATTTTGAAAATTTGTTTGTGGTTAGTAGTTAATATTATAACGCTATAATTTTAATTAAATAGGCAGATATTGCATTTTTAAGTATAAAAATAATTATAACTATTGTACTGTATTTTTTGGAGTGAGTGAGTGAGTGAATATTAACGTCGCACTGTTCAGCTACACGAGGGCTTTTGGCAACGGATCACGTAATTTTGAACCATGGTCAAGTGACGTGGACGACACCTGAGCTGGAACCCCCTTCTCCTAACTACCACACCACACCAACTTAGAAGGAATATTTTGCCAATACTTAGCAGGAATATTCTTTGAAATCCACTCTTCCAAGATATATGGCAGCACGGGTTCTATAATGAGTATTTTAGCGGGGAAGGAGAATAGTTTTGTAGCAGATATTGCGTTTTCAGCTGACGGCGTTTTCAGCGCATTGCAAAGATTATTATTTTTGTCCCGAAAAAATAGTTTATGTCAAAATTTAAGTGTCTTATGTTTTTGTACGTTAATGAAGACCTTAGAAAACGATTTGACTATTTATTTTAAGAGAACGGTGTATATAATTAATTTTACAGTGGAATATCTTTAATTAATTTATTAGCTCTAAGGGATTAAATTTCCCAAAGTGGAGTATTTTGTTTATGTATATCCCTTAATTATCAATGTAGTGATCCAAAAAAAAAAAAAATATTATATGAAAAATACTGCAGTAAATCATAATGCGGTAGATAAAGTATTAACGTGCATCGCTCCCCTACACGGCGGGACTTACAAAGCTCTAATAAAGCTCGAGCTAATGAAAGTAGCTAGACATTTGACAATTTGACTCTATCATTAACATTTCGCTATGTTTTTCATTGAATCGCCATTATAATTTAAGAAACGGCGTTGCTTGCAAATATTACAATTTTAACATGAAATAAATACAATAGAAAGTAATATTAATGTATTACATTTTCAGATATAAATTATTTACACTATTTTAAGCGTTCATCACACAAAACTTTTAACAATGTGTTACTTTTGCAGAGCAGAGATCAGCTTAGGGAGGTATTTTCAAAAATCGACCCTCAAGAGTGTTACGGGGAGTTATAAATAATAATAAAAAAAATCCTTTTTATCTGCTATTAGATCTACATACTTAAAATTTAACAAAGGTGGGTTTTTTTTTTTTTTTGTTCAGATGAGATATGTAAAAAGCTTTTTTTTTTGTTTAATTTGCAATTCATGTAAAATTAACTCATTAAAAACTTCTTTATCCTTCAATCTGTGTTGTTGAATTTTTCAGTTCACCCGTGCGAAGAACGGGTATACCAGCTTTATCTATATATATAACCCGCCTAATCTCAATTTCAATAATAACACAAGTCCTAATATTAAATAGTCAATCCTACCTTAATCCAATCATAGCTCCGATTGTAGGGAGTGGCGTCTTTACGCGAGTGCAATGGTATGCACCTTGACCTAATGGCTTTATTTTCGAAATAACCTCCGTTGGCCGTCCTTTCACAATTGTATCAATCTCTCACATAACATTCCCCAAATTGCCATTTCCCTTACTGAAACTTCTTTTATTTAAAAGCTATCTAATTTGCATTTAATTTTCACGTTTCACTTCTTGGGTTTTGGTTGGAAAAGAGTTGCCATTAATCTTGGCCCCCAAAAGTACCCAAAGGACATGTTAAAGAAAAGACGCGTGAGCCCATCGCAGTTGTAAAATAGCTTGTAATTTTCTATGAGACAAAAATCGTTTAAACCTATACTTATATCATACAGGAGCTAATCTCTGACTACAATGTAATGGTATTAATAATAAATCAGTATTATTATTGCATAGAATAAGTCTAATTGTCATACATCACTTTGACACTATTAGTACTGCAATTCATGGTTAGCTGTTCTGTGATAAGGGTTTAATTTTTTTGATAAGTATGTAATTATCTTTTTATGGATCATGTCTAACAAAAAGGATTTAAATTAATTATTTATAAAGTTTCATTTTTAAAATTGGTCTTCTAAATAAAATAACGTAGTATATATATACATATACATATACATTATATACATTCAATAAAAGTATATTATTCACTTGAATTAATGAAATTATATTATGATGTATAAAATAACACTTTTTCTTAAAGCAGGTTTCAGGCTTTATTAGTATATGTATTTTTATGTTACTAATAATTTTTGAATTGTGCGTTCATTGAAGATATTTAATTAATGTAGTAACTTTTTTATAAATCAATACAAATAACTGGATTTTAAAAATATGAAGAAGCCAACGAGCTGTGATTCTTTCTGATGACAAAAAAGAAGGAAAAAAAAATTCTTTGGGAGGAGTAGAAATTACTTTCAAACAGCTAAAAGAAACACATTAATAGCTAGAATGCACAAGTTTTTTCTTGCATAATGTACGATGAGCAATTTTTGTCTTTGAACAGTGAAGAAAGGCAAACGGGGGTCAAGCAGTCGTAAAAACCACAGATTGGGCTTCTTTCCCTCCCCCTCCATTGTGGAGGGATTAAGAGGGAGACACCAGATACTTTTTTTGTCTTCAGTTTATGTCGTTTAAAATGGAATTCTTAGTACACAGTTTTGTCGAATTTTCATGAATACCAGAAATAATAACATTAATTTATAAAATAAGAAATGGAAACGTGGTTAAAGAAGATTATAACAATTTATGAAAAAGTGCTCTAATGAAAATTTCACAGAAAAAAAATGACGTTTTCTTTTAAAAGACTCGTGTCGAAACTTATTATGTTCTTGATGAGTGTTTCTTATAAGGCAATTCAGAAATTCAAATTTAAGTACTATTTGTTTCTACCATCTACATTTTCTTAAACAGGATACCACATAATGTAGCCTATTTTCTTGGTTACTACATTAAATGAAGCTGTTATTTGGTTATGAAACACACACACACATGCGTAAAAATTAAACAATATGTTTGAGAAATGAATTAGGGGAAAGGAGCTTATAATTTTCTTTAAGACCAAAATCGTTTTAACCTACAATTATATTATATAGAAGCTAATCTCTCATTGCTATCGAATGACATTAACATCAAATTATTATTATTGTTACTAAAATCAATAACAGTATGCGACTTAAAACTTGAATTTTCATTTACATGTACAACATAGAATATGTCAGGTGTATTGTTATGCGACACTTTTATCAACGATGTCATTCAGAATTCGAGGAATACGTAATTATTCGAATCTCGGCGTACACATACATAATGAATAGTGAGTGAGTGAATATTAACGTCGCAGTGTTCGGCTACACGAGGGCTTTTGTTCCAAATGTTGAAAAATTGTTATTGAAGCACCAGATTTATTCCTCTCTTTAAAAACATTTGTTTGTTGCTCTTTTATTATATGTATATTAATTAAATTTTAATTCAATTAACGTGTTTTTTCTTAAGTTTTAAACACCATACTTCACTTCAGTTAGAAATTTAAATAGTTTAAAGTAAGTAGATCTATACTACCTGCCATTAAATTGGTAAATCTGCAAAAATTCAATATTAGGTAAGCAGGGGGCTACCCCAAACCGAAAAACATGGCAAGGGGTCTACGAAACAAAAAAGTTTGGGAACATCTGTTGTATAGGATCTGCGATTACTTTTCTTACTCAAAATGACAAACATTGAGTATTTCCGGTGTAGCGGTCTCCCCTCAGCGAAAGGGGACACTTTCTAAGAACTGTCACAGTTGTAAAACGGGTAAAAGTAATGCTAATTCTTTTTTTTTTTAGGGTGGGGGAGGGGGTTAAAACAACAGTAAATTTTGACCATGGGAGAGTTCTTATTTCTGGACAAAGATCAGTTGTGAAATGTATTCGACTCTCGGAAAGTTTAAAACTGTAAGATGTTTTTGGGAATCCCATTCCACACTTAGAAGAATATAACTTAAAATAATATTTAAAGTACATAGAGATAAACATATTTTTGATATTATATGTAAAGACAATTTTAAAAAAGTATTTTATTTCTTATTAAAAATTTTCATGATGTAAATTTAATGTTATTTGCTCATTGATAATATTAATTTTTGATCCAATTGTCACCAACACCATGTACAGTGAGCCCCAAAAGTGTTCGTACACTTGCAATTTCCAATAAAATTTAAAGGTTTCGACTAATAAAAATTAATATATTGAAATCGTAATTTTTTAGTGATACCTACAACTTGCTCTTAATGGATTGACATAATCAATTTTTTTAAAAATAGTATAACCATTTTTTTAAAAAAATTAATAATCAAAAATCTACCAAAAACTTACGCCACAAGTCTTCGTACACTTAACAAAAATCTCAACATAGCTTTAAATATTGTATTTCTTTTTTTTTAATTTAGTATTTAGTAGGATATCTTTTAGTGTCCACAATAACTTTTAAACGTCTTGGTATAGATTTAATCAGTTTTTTGTAATTTCTGCATCGATTTTTCAGAAAATACAAAATTGACAGCAAATTGATTGGAATGACAGAAAATTCAACATTTTTTATTCCGATGGGCATATAATAGCTTGTAAATGGAAAAATGAGGAGTTTAATCCCATGCATTTATGTGGAGCAAGAACTCTTCCACTTCCATGCTTCAGCATGGAGGGGATGATGTTCTTGCGTGGGGGTGTAAATCAGTCTCAGAATTAGGTAATTTGGTATTTTTTTACGGTATTCTGAATCATGAGCACTATTTAAATATTTTAAAGGGAAATTTTAAATTATACCCGTCCAATATATATATATATATATATATATATATATTTGGATATATGAGACGACTTCATTTTTTAACAGGATAATGACGCCAAGCGCACTGCTCTCAATGTACGCCGCTGGTATCTCTATAACTGTGTCTAAATTCTAAAACACCTCCTCAATCCCTTTATTTAGCCCAATAAAACATATTTGGAGAGATTTTGATTTAAAAAAAAAAAGAAAACATGACATATAAACACATAATGTTAGTTAATAATAATAATAATAGAAGAATGGTCGAAAATCAATACAGAAATTATACAAAAAACTGATTAAATCTATACCAAGACGTTTAAAAGTTGTTTTGTGGATACTAAAAGATATCCTACTAAGTACTAAATTAATAAAGAAATACAATATTTAAAGCTGTATTGAGATTTTTGTTAAGTGAACGAAGACTTTTGTGGCGAAATTTTTTAGTAGCTTTTTGATTATTAATTTATTAAAAAAATAGTAATGCTATTTTTTAAAAAAATGATTATGTCAATCCATTAAGAACAAGTTGTAGATATCATTAAAAAATTGCGGTTTTAATATATTAATTTTTATTAGCCACAAACTTTAAATTTTATTGGAAATTGCAAGTGTATGAACACTTTTGTGGCCCACTGTATTACATTTAGTAACTGATATGTGTTCACAATTTTTTACACAAACTGTTGGCGTATATGAAAAATTATGAAATTATCTGCAGTAGCATTTCATATTCCAGATTTAATTCGTTTTTATATTTTGTTTTTGTAACCACTCGCGTCGAGAAATATTTTTCACTTACTAAATACATTTTTGTGAAATGTTCATAGCTGTGTGAGAAATTCTGTGTATTTTGCATGAATTAGCAATCTAAAGTTTAGAAGTTATGGCTTAAATTTAAATTTTAGCATCGACTCTGTTGATATGTTGATAAATTCTTCCATTTTCTTCATTATATGTGTCCCCCCCCCCACAAATGTAAAAGGTTTCAAAACATTGTACTAACTAGTATGAAAATACTTTGTGGAACTCGGGATAGCAAACAATAGCATATACACAAACTACTAGATAAAGAAGAAAAGTTTTAAAAATTCATTTATTATATTACAATAAAAGTTTTAAAAGTTTTTCAAAACAAAGTTAAATTATGTAGAAATAAAATTTTTAATTTTAATGTATATCACCTTTAGATATATATAATTGTGGTTATACGAATTTCATGAGAACGTGAATCCATTTTGCATACACATTTGTAATATTTCTTCCCGAATTTTCTTCTTTTTTTTTTTATTGTGACTCGTGGAACCCCAAGGTTCTGTGGAACACAGTATGAAGATCAATTCTCTAGATAAATGATGAAGAGAAAAAAAGAAACTGTTCAATTTTTCCTGAATAAATGATTTTTAAAGGAAGAATAGGAAGATTTAAAGCAATGGAAAATTAAATTTCACGTTTTAATCTGCTGTATTACATGAACAAACAGTATGATAAATTTTACTTTTATACGACAGAACAGGGATTGGGAACCTATTTCACGCGTGCCACAATTCTCAGTGGCACTCTGCACTACTCAACAAATGTGTCAATTTTTGAGAGGATGAAAGTTGATAAATTTGTAATGGACCTTATATTTGACAAAGATCTCCAGAATTATGGACAACTACGAAATTTCGAAAAAATCGGAAAGATAACTCCAAAGATAAATGTATAGCTATTTTGTAAATTATTCAATGTCATTGCTGAAGAGATTTAATTGTTTAAACAGAGAAAATTGCAAGCACTCTGCTCTCCGCTTTTGGTTCTACTTATCTAACAAGTAAAAAAAGTAAAGTAAGTAAAAAACTTTCCTCATGAGAAAAATATTTCGAGCCCACATAGAAAATCAACAAAGAATTGTAGATTCTTAGACAAATTCTTCTCTGTGAAATATAATTAAATATTTTTCAAACACACAAATACGCAAATAATAATTTCATTATATATTATATTACTTTTAACCCTTAACTTCACACTGTTGCACTTCTGCAACATATGATTTATTTTAATTTAACAGACTCAATATTTTTTTAATTACCTACAAATCACTTATCTGAGAAGAAAAAGATTACTGCAACGAAATACATGCTAATTTTGTCACTAGAAGAAAGTGCCTTTTTTCCAGAAATCACTACAATTATAAAAATCTCTGATGCCTCAAGAACTGTGTTTTGCTATAAGAAGAATCCATAATATTTTATGCTTCCTCTTGTTTATTGACGAAATAAATTACCAGGTAAGAAATTTAAACATTTTATGGTGATAAGAAAATCCTCATATGAAAAAAAGTTTTGTAATTTACAGCACTACTGCGGAATGTTGCACTTCTGGCAAAAAACAAAACAAAAAAAAAAAAAAAAAATGACTGAAATTCAATTTAAAACTGCTTAATTTTTTTTCCATATTTTTCCCTTCTATTATTACTTGAGAACTAGCTGATATAATTTTTTCATAGAAATTTAAAAAATTGCGAAGTTAAGGGTTAATTATGAACAGCAGAGTATCAATAATATCACGTATATTTCAAAAATATTCAGACAAATTTTAAATGAAGAAAGTACAAACAAAAGAATAAATATTACAAATTTTTTTCCCGTCGTTTTCTCAGTACAAATTCTGAAATATATCAACGTTGTTAAAAGCGTTGTATAATAATAGACATGATATATTTTATGCTGCATATACATATAGATTAAAAAACAAGTTTTGAATCTCATATAATTATTGATTTTAGAATAACAATAACAAATTTTATATTTATATAGTTAGATAACCGTAAGAATATTTAATTCTTACGTATATTTGGTAACACAAAATAATAGTTTCATTATTATGTATAATGTATTATGCATATGTATTATGCATAATACATTATACATAATAATGCTACAATTCTCGACTATTATATCACCTCTGCTGGTTATAGATTTTCGATTTAAACACACTTTTAAAAATTTTTTTATTTGTGCTGGATATATATATATATATACAGTTTTTTTTCTGAATCTCAGCTGCCATCGATTCTAAGCTGCTCACCAAATTCTCAACAAGCTTTTGTGAAAAATGAAAAATAGTGTAAAAGGGTTTATCTATATCAAATTTTACGAAATTAAAACAAATTTAAAATGAGAACTAATAAGAAGTGAATAACTATTTTATCAGCATTATAAACTTTAAATTACATGCATGCCCCCGTACTTGCTCTAAATACCCCAACCAACAAATTTCTCTCCCTTCGACTCTAAGCCGCAAGCGATTTTCAGTAACATTAACATTGGAAAAAAAGTGCAGCTAAAATTCGAGTAAATACGGTAATTCCTCTTCTTTAATTTAACACATTCACTAGTAAATCTTCTTTAGTAAATGATTTCGATCTGTGTTTGCGATTAAAAGTGATATTATATTACTAGTTTTTACTGCAGTAACTAGATTTTACTGCAGTGTCTGCAACAAATTTAGGTGGCTGTGGTAGCCTGGCGGTCAAGGTAATGAACTCGAACCATGATTTTGAGCCTTGCACCACAAAGCCGATGCACATTAAATAGGTCGAGGCTCAAACGTCCTCCAAATGGTGTCGTTTGGAAGTTAGGAGAGGGGTGCCAGCTCAGGTGTCGACCTCGTCACTTGACCACGGTCCGTCACCAAACATCCTCTAGTAGCTGAACAGTGCGACGTTAATATTCACCCTCACTCAACAAATTTAGTGAATATATTTGTTTCATTTTTTAAGAACTTGATTTCACACACACACAATTCCGACAACTCATCTTCACAAAGTTTTGCAACACATTAGTCATAGTTTGTTTTTGGTTTTGTTTCATAATGCTTTGAAAAATCATATTCCTTAGCAACTTAATTACAGTTTTTACATGCCAGGCACAATATTTTATTCTTGCTTTGGGAATAAAAATATAATATTGCAATTCTCATTTTTCTTGAAAATTACGATGTTCATCCTCAGTTCATCTTTTCTTTCTCTGTTCTTGAAGTTTATTATGTTTTTATTAAATTACTTTTTAGTTTAATATGAATAAAAACCAAAACCTACTTTCATTCAAACTATTGAGTAAAGAATACACTTTATCCTGGTCATCTTATGGTTTAAAAAATAAAACTCTTCAACTGCTTCTTTGACACCACGCTTTTCGTCTCTCATTGATTGGAGATTCAAAGAGTAGAGGGTGGGGGAGGCTACCTCAGGTGTCGTCCTCGTCACTTGATCATGGCTCATAATTACGAGGTCGGTCGCCAAAAGCCCTCGATTAACAAAAAAGTGCGACAGGTTTTCAGCTAGTAATTTCTTTAAATCATTAAAAATAAGCACTAAGAGACCACTTTAAAAATAGCAATTAGACGTATGTATAACACTCTAAATTAGACACATAAAATTGGATAATAAAGACGGATGCAACACTATCTAAAAACGTAGCGAATTGAGAACTGCTACTGGGGGTTAGAATCACTTTTATGTCTTGCAAACATCCTTTTGCGTATTGTACTGAAGCGAATCACAATTACGCAGCATAGCGTAATTAAAGAACATCACAATCATTGTGAATGAGTGAGTGAGTGAGTGAGTGAATATTAACGTCGCACTGTTCAGCTACACGAGGGCTTTTGGCGACGGACCACGTAATTTTGAACCATGGTCAAGTGACGTGGACGACACCTGAGCTGGCACCCCCCTCTCCTAACTACCACACCACACCAACGGGAGGACGTTTCAGCTCTCGACAGATTTAACGTGCATCGCTGCCCTACACGGCGGGTCTTTAGTGGTACGGGGCTCGAACTCATGACATGCCTGCCATGGTCCGATACCTTAACCACTGGGCTACAATCATTGTGAAATAAACAAATCAAGAAAATTTATTACTTTATGAGAATTCCTTGCAGTGAAAACGCTAATCCAAATGGAACCCAACATAATATTAATTAACTTATAATTGACATATTTTCACTTCATGATTATGAATGTTTGGTTTTAATATCTGTAAATGTCGCAGGGAAACGATGAAATTAGGGCTTTCGTCAAATCCCTAAAGGAGAAGATCAGTTCACGCAAGATGTTACAATAACGTCTCTTTGATGTCTTCTCCCTGTTGTAAGTCAATTATAGTTAAATCCCCGAAATGTTTTAGTGAAATGATGAAATGAAAAAAATATGCCACTTTTTTGGTGCTAGAGGACTGATATTTGGGAGATCGCAATAACTTTTGTTATGGTTAGGATCTGCTGGGACGCATCCCCCCCGGTGCATTCCCAACCCCTCTACAGCTTTTTGGCCAATATCTCGACACTCAAGCCTCACAGCCAATTCGGACCTGGCTCATTCGATCCCTCTCTAATTGCTCTTCCAGTTATTATAATTTCATGCTCATAGAGGGGTATTCCTTATATAGATTTTTTAATTGCTTTTAATTTTTAAAATTTATTTAAATCCACAATATCTTGGCTCCTGTTTGAGTCTCAGGCTTGAGATTTGAACCAACTGTTCTACTCGTCGAGACCCATCCAGTCATATACTTGATTCTCATTGTGTAGGCATGGGGAGGGATTAAGAACTAAAATATCATGCTCCCATGTTAATCCTATGCGGTCTGAAAAAATGTCACCCCCCCTAAGGAATTGAGCTTGGGTCTTGATTTTTGAAGGTCCGCCATATTTTCGTGTATGCGCGAGCTTTACGTGGAATTGTTTCCCTCCGGTGCTCCCCCCACCTACAGGGCGTTCCCATTAATAACTCGAATCCTATACTACCTTGGTCGACCACACCTACTGGATTCGATTGTTCTCCCTATGAGCTCTTCAAATATGTAATTTCATCCCAGTAGCCCCATTCCTTCCCCCCATTTCACGTTTTTAAAGAATTTAAAAAAATTTTAAATTCCCGGCAGCTCCGAGGATTTTTGACCTGTATGGTTCGGAAGTACAAGGACTCGATCTCCCAGGTGTCTCCCCCCTCTCTGGACAGCATTTTGCTAATGCAAATCCTGACTAGCACATTTCATCATTTCACTAAAACAGTTCAGGGTTTGAAAAAAATCACTTACTTTCATCATGGAAATGACATTGAAGAGACGTTATTTTAAAATATTGGCAAAATGCTGTCCAAGGGGGGGGGGG
>BMAV01012396.1:5348-57669 GCA_019973955.1 Trichonephila inaurata madagascariensis | reverse complement strand
GGAGGGGGCCAATTCCACGTAAAGCTTGCGCATACACGAAAATATGGTGGACCTTCAAAAATCAAGACCCAAGCTCAATTCCTTAGGGGGGGGGGTATTTTTTCAGACCGCATAGGATTAACATGGGAACATGATATTTTAGTGCTTAAGCCTTCCCCATGCCTACACAATGAGAATCAAGTATATGACTGGATGGGTCTCGACGGGTAGAACAGTTGGTTCATATCTCAAGTCCGAGACTCAAACAGGAGCCAAGATATTGTGGATTTAAATAAATTTTAAAAATTAAAAGCAATTAAAAAATCTATATAAGGAATACCCCTCTATGAGCATGAAATTATAATAACTGGAAGAGCAATTAGAGAGGGATCGAATGAGCTAGGTCCGAATTGACTGTGAGGCTTGAGTGTCGAGATATTGGCCAAAAAGCTGTAGAGGGGCTGGGAATGCACCGGGGGGGGGATGCGCCCCAGCAGATTTTAACCATAACAAAAGTTATTGTGATCCCCCAAATATCAGTCTCCTAGCACCAAAAAAAAGTGGCATACTTTTTTCATTTCACTAAAACAGTTCGGGGATTTAACTAATTCACTTACTTACAACAGGGAGAAGACATCAAAGAGACATTATTGTAACATCTTGCGTGAATTGATCATCTCCTTTAGGGATCTGACGAAAGCCCTAAAATTTCCTCTTTTCCCTGCGACATATATATATACAATCTATAAGCTATTAGAGCATCTAAGGATAAAAATATTATTCAATGTAGATAAAATTCTCAATTTCGTATTTAAAGCAATAACTTGAATAACAATTAACTCTGAATAATTTAGATATACAAAATTTTAATCTGAAAGGGTAAAAAAAAAACTTTTTCACATAAAGTTTCAGGTATATTATTATAGAAAAAAACAATTTTTAGAATAAATTAGAAAATTAATGAGGGAAAAAAGTAATCATCAGCTCTGTCTCATTAATAAAATAATAAATCTCCATAATTCGGAATAAATAGCAGGCATGTCTTTTTGAAGCCAAAATTGCTGACATCCGTTTTACCACAGTCAAAGCATTCTCAAACCTAGTTTCAGAATATGAATAAAGGGCGTTTAAAAAAATGTTGAACTTAAATTAAAACGCCATTTTCCTGGTAGATTATTCGTGGCCAATTGAGAAACTGAGAAAATTTAGGAAGCAAAATATTATACTCCTTAGGCTTAACTCTGGCACATGAAACGCTGAAATGATGGTCTTTGTTTTAATAAAATTTATACTGTGTCACTTGTAACTGCAAATTAACCTCATTAAATCTTGTAAATAAATCTGTTTGATATGTAAATTCTGGTTTCCATTTGATTAAATTTTCTTTTAATGTTTAAGTCCCGATCTGGTTTAATGAGAGCAACAATAGTAGACCCCCATTTACATCTCATGGACCCCCAAATTATTTTTTCGCTGACATGGACCCTTTGTATGTCATCATAGACCCCTGGGGATCGATATAGACTACTTTGGGTTGATTGATTGATTGAATATTAACGTCGCACTGTTCAGCTACACGAGGGCTTTTGGTGACGGACCACGTAATTTTGAACCATGGTCAAATGACGTGGACGACACCTGAGCTGGCACCCCCCTCTCCTAACTACCACACCACACCAATGGGAGGACGTTTCAGCTCTCGACAGATTTAACGTGCATCGCTGCCCTACACGGCGGGTCTTTAGTGGTACTGGGCTGGAACTCGTGACAAGGCAAGACACGATCCGATATCTATACCACTCGGCTACCGCAGCCACAGACTACTTTGGGAATCACTGCACTAAACCAAAGAATTTCAAGATTTCAGTTGCAACCTTAACTGATTCTGCACCAACCAGATTAAAGAGAATGTGCAGCACACGGTACATAATTATAGCGAATTTATTTCTTCTTTTAGAAGAGGTTGCACACCATTATATCGATCGGAAATATTGGCAGTGTTGTCAAATGTGACTGTCCCCTACAATTACCCAATATCAATTCATTTGCTTCTAAAAATTCTTGTACAGAATTTAATAAGTATAAGTCAGCGTAACTACTAATCTTAATTAATGAGACATATCTTTTATACACTTTTTCTTATAACAATATCGTAGTACAATAGAGCAAGTTGGTTATTGTGGACCAAATCTGTTGTTGAATTCATCACAATTGAATAGTACTTTATGTCATCATTATTTATTTGAGTTGTAATTGCTTTGATGATTTGCTTGACAATAATCTCAATTATTTGCTCATAAATTGTTTTTGATAAGTACGATATTAATGATTTGGGTTGTAATTCTCACCGTTCAATGTGTTCACGACTGAATGGGTCAAACTCTGCTAGTAGTTCCAGGGCACTCACAAAATTACCATTATGAGGAGAACCAAAAACTTCTTAGATGCTAAACCTCTTATAGCCAAATACTTTACTACCACGATAACACGTTTGATGACATTGTGGTAATATTCTGTATCTTTTTTAGTTGGTCCTGTAACTTTTTATCTAAAACAGACTTATTTTCTTTTAGTGTCAACCAAACTAACATTAAATGTTTATGCTCAATAAATAGAATTTTCATGATTTTTTAAACAACTTGTTACTTGTTTCCAATCAGATAAGCCGGCTGTGTATTGAGAAATTTGTTTTAGAAAAAATTTTGCACGTTAAACAAAAAACACTACCAATACTAATTGAATAACATAGCTAAGATCTTTCCAGCACTTGGCCGTTTTTAAGTTTTTTAATGAAATGATTATTCGAAAATGATCTCTTTGGTTCTTTGTATTCTCTTACCAAAACAGAATATATATTGTTTGGATCTTTATTTTGAAAATAACTCATTTCATGTGAAAGGATATAATCAATAAAATTATTACTTATCGATTTTGGCCCCGAACCCACGTCAACGTATTTCTCAAACTCAAACCCAAATTTTTTTAACACTTTTCAATCGGGGCATTATACTGATGTCCTCTGGTTGAACAATATCTTTTTCAGAAGGCTGCTGGTCATCTTGATCTTGCATATTTTCTCAGTTTTCTTTGGCTAAGTTCTTTTCCCTTACACTTGCTAATGCATCGGCGTTTGTTATATTCTTGTTACTTTGTTCCGTTGTAAAAAAAAGAAAGTCAAAATTTTGACACATATATATTTTTTTCTTTTTCTCGATTTAACAGTAATGTTCGTTTCCATTCCACTTTTGCATTTTTTATCAGACATATTTATATTGTAAACTAAAGACTTGATTTTCTTGAAAATAAATTTAAAAATTTAGGTCATAAAATTATGATAACACAACCGACTGTTCTTAATAAACTAAAAATATTCTAATAAATTTTTACAAAACGATATAGTATATTTCTGAGATAATTAAAAAAAAAGTACCTAGAGTTTATTTAAAAAAATCTTTGTCTATACTCACTAAAACCTAAAACGCTAATTATTATTTATTGGTTTATCTTTTTAAAGGGGTTTTTATAAAAATAAAGTTAAGAATTATATGCCTCACTTTAAATAAATATTGTTTTTCCGTTGTCATCCATTATTTGCTGTTGCTACCTATACTTAAAAAACCCGATTACGAAAACCAAGACCACTTTACTTTTATCCATAAAATTCTCGGAAAATGTCTATAATTCACGTAAAATGATTGCTATTTTTTCCATCCTATAGAAGTATTTTACTCACCCAAAATTTTAAGATAAAATACGTATTTATGGGAAATCCTGAGAGTTGCAATCTTTGAAAAATTGAAAATACTTAATCATAACTTCAATATCTTTCTACTTAAGTAATTTAGAAATGTGTATTGGTACTTAATTTTTACTTGAATAAGCAGGTACCTTTTAATTTCAGATATTATGTACAGGTCACAGGAATAAATCAATATATTATTGTAACTTAGAATTATTATTGCACAAAAATAAGTGGCTGCAGAAATAGTGTCACTACGTTTTTATAAATGCTCGATGTTCGTCGGCACCGCTCTATGTGCATTATTTATTAATTTCCGTGTATTCGGTAGTAGAGCGGAAGGACTAAAGTAAATTAATCTTGGAATTGAAAATAAAAATGAATTTCATATAGTATTTCGGGTATTTTATTTTTGATTTGTATTTTATACTGGTTTGTTATTTTATTACTATTTTTTGAATGTAAGCATCTTTTTCTGTTTATTATTTTCGACGGGGAACGGGGGCCCCTAGTACCCGGGGACCCTGGGCTGCAGCCCATACGTAGATCCGGCCTTGTGGTCGGTAGTATGACTACTGACACATTTCTTCTTGCTTTTCAACGTTTTATTGCTCGACGCGGTTTGTGTTCCATGGTGATATCGAATAATGCCCGTACTTTTCAACGTGCTGAATTGGAGCTTCAGCAAATGTGGAAGGTGTTGGAACCATGCAGATGCAAAAAACTTTTACTCTACTCACTCTATCAAGTGGAGCTACATCGTCGAAAAAGCCGCTAGGTGGGGTGGTTTCTATGAACGCATGGTGCGTTCTGTGAAAGTCGTGCTTCGAAAAACAATAGGAAAATCATCACTCACCACTGAACAGTTATTAACTGTTCTAACTGAAACTGAAGGAATGATCAACTTTCGACCAATCACTTACGTTGGTAGTGAAACAGAGGAACCAATTCCTTTGACTCCAGCACATTTTATTATAGGACAACGAATCACTTCACTGCTACCTGTAAGACTTCTCTCACCTTGATTCCAACCTCTCTTCCAGAAAATGCTTAGTTAAAGCTATTAACTATCACAAAAAGCTAATGAGATCCTTTTGGTCTAGGTGGATGAATGAGTATTTGCTAAATTTAAGATCACAGCTCATTCTAGCTTATTAAAAAATGCTTCTCAATTTAAAATTAGTGATGTTGTTTTGATCAAACATGATCAATTATACCTAGAAATGTCTGGAAATTGGAAAGAGGATTCTTCAATTATTTCCCGGTAGAGATGGCAAGGTAAGGTGAGGGCTTGTGAAATCAAAACCGATTCATATATAATTATAAGTCCTGTACAATTGTTGTATAATTTAGAAATCCCGAACTCTCTCTGATAATTAAAATTTGTTGTCATTGTAAATATCAAAGTTCTCATATACTCATTCTTAAATAACACAATTTTTATAATGATATTTTGAGTGCTCTCTCTCCGAGCAATGTGAATAATTTTATTTGAAATATTTCTTTATGGTGTGTATTTGTGTTTAGATTCAAATGCAGTTTATTATTTTATTCTTAAATGTTGTTGTAGCTAGAATAATTCTTGAAAATTGTGTATTGAACTGTTTGTATTCAATGTACACTGAAGAGCCAAAAGAAAAAAAAAAAAAAAAAAAAAAAACTGGTACACCTGCCTAATATCGTGTAGGACCCCCCACGAGCACACAGAAGTACCGCAACATGACGTGGCTTGGATTCGATTAATGTCTGAAGTAGTGCTGGAGGTAACCGACACCATGAATCCTGCAGGGCTGTCAATAAATCAGTAGGAGTAAGAAGGGGTAGAGATCTCTTCTGAACAGCACGTTGCATGGCCTTCCAGATATGTTCAATAATGTTCATATCTGGGGATTTTGGTGGCCAGCGGAAGCGTCTAAATTCAGAAGAGTTCTCCTGGAGCCACTCTGTAGCAATTCTGGACGTGTGGGGTATCGCATTGTCCTGCTGAAATTCCCCAAGTCCGTTGGAATGCACAATGCACATGAATGGGTGCAGTTGATCAGACAGGATGCTTACGTACCTGTCCGAGTCGTATCTAGACGTATCAGGGGTCCCATATCACGCCAACTGCACACGCCTCATACCATCACAGAGTTTCACTAGCTTGAACAGTCCCCTGTTGATACGTAGGGTCCATGAGGTTGTCTCCATACCCATACACGTCCATCAGCTCGATTCAATTGGAAACGAGACTCAGACCAAGCAACGTGTTTCCAGTCATCAACAGTCCAATGTCGGTGTTGAAGGGCCCAGGCGAGGCGTAAAGTTTTGTGTCGTGCAGGGTACACGAGTGAGCCTTCGGCTCCGAAAGCTCATACTTATGATCTTTCGTTGAATGGTTCGCACGGTGACACTTGGTGGCCCAGCATTAAAATCTGCAGCAATTTGAGGAAGGGTTGCACGTCTGTCACGTTTAATGATTTTCGTCAGTCGTCATTGGTCCCGTTCTTGCATCATCTTTTTCCGGCAGCAGCGATGTCACAGATTTGATGTTTTAACGGATTCCCAATATTCATAGTACACTCGTGTAATAGCCGCGTACGTGAAAATCAAATTTCATCGCTACCTCGGAGATGCTATGTTCCATCTCTCGTGCACCACGTTCAAACTCACTTAAATCTTGATAACCTGTCATTGTAGCAGCAGTAACCTATTTAACAACTGTGCCAGACACTTGATGTCTTGTATAGGTTTTGCCGACCGCAACGCCGTACTCTGATTGGTTCCTTATCTCTTTATTTGCATATGCATGTCTGTACCAATTTTTTTGGCTCTTCAGTGTATTTGTCGAAGGGAAATGATTAAATTAGGGATTTCATCAAATCCCTAAGGGAGATGATCAATTCACGCAAGATGTTAAAATAAGAACTCTGTAAGGTGATTTCCCTAAGGAAAAAGTAAGTGATTTGATCAAATCCCTAACCTGTTTCAGTGAAATGATGAAATAATATTGTCAAGAGTTTAAAAGTGTTTATTTCGCAAATATGATGCATTATTAAAAGTAGAGTAATTAATACAACAATAATCATTGAAGTACAAATTATTTTTATTTGTAATTCATTAACAAAACAATTAGATAATAAAGCTGGTATTTTTTTAAAAATAGGATATTTGTAGTAGAATTTCAAACATTTTTTTGAAAAAAATTATACATTAATGCAGTACTTCAGAAATATCCTGCTTTATTTGTACCCCCCCCTTTTTTTTTTTGATTATAATTTTTAAAATGGCTTTTTTATCATTATCAAAAAGCTTTTTTTTTTATCTATAAAGATGGCGTGGTCGAATTCCCTAATTTGTTTGCTTACATTTTTCAATTGAAGTTTTATCCAGCTTCTAATTTTCAAGCATACAAAAGTGATATATCAATCGAAAGGTAATGTAAAGAATATAATTAAAAAGATATTTAGGTCACTTTGTTTTGACGCGTCACGCGTCAGAAGCCTGGCATGGACGAGGAGATAAAAAGGAGTGGTAACAAGCGAAAACAGAGCTCTACAAATGCTCTAACTTATTCATTTCATTAAAACAGTCGGGGGATTTGAACAAATCACTTACTTACATGAGGGAAATGACCTTAAAGTGACGTTATTTTAACATCTTGCGTGAATTGATCATCTCCCTTAGGGATTTGATGAAAGCCCTAATTTCATCATTTTCCTGCGACATATAAATTGTTATACGAAAATTTCTAAAGTTTTGACTTTATTTATTATTGATTATGTGTCACTCATTTAATTCTTGTTTACTTCAAGCATTAATAAGTAGCTTGATTAGTAACTTATTAATAAGTTAGAAAATTTATAATGTATACTTTCCTTACAAATGTTTAAATTTTATATAATGAAACCTTTTTTTTTTCTCAAATT
The DNA here is from genome assembly GCA_019973955.1 of Trichonephila inaurata madagascariensis. Taxonomy (NCBI): domain Eukaryota; kingdom Metazoa; phylum Arthropoda; class Arachnida; order Araneae; family Nephilidae; genus Trichonephila; species Trichonephila inaurata. The sequence goes on along the minus strand of BMAV01012396.1, from coordinate 50,043 downwards.
TCAGGGCATACTGTTGTTTAAGTGTTATTTCTTATTAGTGCATTGAAATTTGTTAGAATATTTAATTTGTATGTTATTTTTAAAATTTAACTGTGCTAAAGCCAAGAAATGCTTGATTTTAAAATTTAATTGCTTGAATATATGAAAATTTTATGAACCCTCTGGTTCATACGGGGCAGGATGTTGTGAATTATATGTACCAGATGGTCTGAGTGGGTGGAGTGTAGCTGTCACCATGCTCAGATCCCACGTGGTCTATCTTGACGAAAACCTCATGCAAAGGATTCTGCCTCAGTCTTAATCTTGGCTTTGGCGTTACTAGGTGTGCCGTTGTTTACTCGGAGATATTTTTCAGTCTATTTTAATTTAAGTTTTAATCTTGATTTCAGCATTACTAGATCTGCCGTTGTTTTTTCGGATTTTTTCTCGAATATTTGAATTTTTCTCTAGATTATTTTAGTCTAATATTTTAACTTGGTAATTTAATTTGTTAAAGCTTATTAAGTTTTGTTTTACTTAAATTTATTATTTTTACCAATAAATCCAGGAAAAGACCAACTTGATTTCAAGTATTATTTCAATAACACCACACACATGCACCAGTATTTATTTTCAGTAAATGTAAGGTTAAATTTCAAAATAAAGAATAATTATTATTGTTTTAAATCGATCACTTTTTCTTTGAAAGTTATGCTTAATGAATGGAATATTTCTGTCAATTCAATTTTGCTTATTATGTCAGTAACGTAATTTTTCAAATGTACATCGAAATATTGAACGCGATTCAAAACATATAATGTGATTGTGTTTAGAAAGAATATTTTATCGTCAAGAGGTCAGATATTTAATAATTTTGTTACACAATTTGTCTCAATATTGTACAAATAAGTAGTGAAAAATATTTTGTTATAATTGGCTATATTACGCTCTAAATGAGTCCTTTTTCAAATTGCCTCCCTTAAGAATCAAACTGCCCCTTGTGGGGTATAGGGCCCCACATTGAGGAACACTGATCTAAGACCTTCAGTTTCAATTTCAGGAGTAGTTTTCTGACTTTAATTCAAAGGCAGAAGTTAAACTGTTTCAAAACACATTTGAAGCAGACATGCCCAGTTGAATTGTAACTGGAGGTCATTGAGTTGCAAGCAAATAGTTCAAAGGAGAACTGAAGGTTTTTTTTAAATCAGTTTTTGTGCTCAAGGATGACTTTCCTAATATTAAAACATTTGCATCAAGGTACCTTTCAATATCTGGAACAACATGTTTGAACAAACATTTTCGAGAATGGAATATGTGAATAACAATTTGAGATCAAACTTTTCTGATGATAATCTCAGGTCACTGCTGGTGTTTGGGACATCAGATTTAAAATAGAAATTTCAGTTAATTTGGCATCCAGGAAATAATTTCACCATTCCCATTTATACAGGAGTTCATGTGTAGTTTATCAATGTGTTGTTAAAATTAAATAAATTAATATAAAATAGCATTAAATAAAAACATTTGTTTTAACTGGACCTTGAGTTTGTAGTCGGCTCTTGCACGCAAGCTATAGTTTAATAGTTAATGTGGCGCTCTGGCCGTAAAGTTTAGAGACCCTTGAATTAGAGGCTTGTTTACAGCAACTCTGCAATTAGATTTTGTAGGACATCATATAAGACTAGTATGCCTCAATGCCTGACCATAAACTATCATGCTATAGGTGGCCAACAGGGTACTAAAATCTCCAATCATTTGTAATAATTCAACAATAAATGATCATTTTGCTTTGATTTTGTTCTACATGAACGTTGTACTTATATATGCAAAATTTTGTTTTATTCTGACAACTCTTGGTGCGTAAATTTTTATGGCAGTGAGTGTATATAAAAAATTTGTTTTTATAAATTATATATACGTATAGTCTGTAAACTCTTCTTATCCAACATATTTTTTTACATTGAATTATCTTTTTAGAAGTCCTTACTTTCAGAGTAACTGAGTGAATACAAAAGAGATAAATAAAAAACGAAAGTATTTTTCTGCTTTTTGTTCAAATAGTTTCAGAGTATTTCTTTTAATTTATATCTATCACAGCATATCAGCGGTGCAAGAAGTTTTTAAAAACCAATTTTCTAGCCTTAAATATGTCATAAAATGCAAAATTTTTGAAAGAAGTCCTTTGATATTTCTCTAATTAACATAAAGTAAGTTGTATAAAACTCATATTAAAGGAGTTATAAATGGCATTTATAACATATCCCATAATAAATATTATCAACAAACAAAAACCAAAACAAAAGTGGCAATAATAATTAAGCATGCAATACTGCTAAATTAAAAAAAAAAAAAATGCATTTCAATCATATTTGTGTAGTTTAAGATAAATTTTGTAATTGGATCTTTTCTCTGGTAACATAAGAACTATTCAGTCATATATACCATTTACCTCATTATTTGAGAAGAAAAATTAAGTGTCAAACTATGAACTTATTTCAACATAAACAATACCTCAAAAAATCACTCTGTATTTTAGTATTCAATGATTATTACATTTTGGAGGAACCCAAGTCCAAAATGTAAGGGTTTTCAAGAAGCATTCCCTTTCAAAAGAAGCACATGGACCTCTACAAAACAATTCACAAGGAAAAAAAAGCTCGGATAAGCCATTCTGCCCAAGTTATCAAAATATTTTCATTTGCTGTATTTTGTCCACTCCCACAAAATTTAATCTCCATAATTGGAGAATGTTTAATTTATAAGAAAAGGAGTACTTAATATGTTCATAAATTCTTTATTTATAAAAATAATTTGCAATATAAAATAAAATTACATAAAGGAATCAAAATATTCATCCACAAATTACTAAAAGAATTTTAACATTCAAGATATGAAATTTTTCAATTGCATATCAGCTTTAATGCATATACAATTTACATTATTTAATTTCAAATTAAAAAGTTGTAAACAAGAAACCATGACTAACAAAAAGCATGATTAGTTTTAAAAATTAAGTATTTAAATCAATAAGATTTATAACTACATATGCAAATTGATATGAAATGAAATCTGGCAGATTACATATACTTAAAAGGCAAAAAAATTTTAAGTACCACAAACAAATGAATATCACAGACAGGGGCATAGCTGCCGCTTTATCAGCCGTATCAGTGATACAGGGCCCCCAAGTTACAAGGGTCCCAACATGTGTAACTAACCTCTCACTAACAAAGATCCCATGTCTAAAAATGGGCCCCGATGGAATCTTGATATAGGGCCCACTCAAAACTAGCTACGCCAGTGATCACAGACCTTTTTCAAATTTTACAATTAGTAAACAATGTGCTTTTCCCCTACAAATTGTGCAAAGAAGCTATTTTTTTGGTAAGAAATTATAAAAACATCTTTCATTAATCAGATTTTTAAAAAATTGATGTTATTCAATGAGTTTTAGGTAAATTCAACAAAACTTATCTTTAACAAAAAATAAATTTATTGGTAAATAAAACTTCAACAAAATAAATTTGATATGTTTTCCTTTATATAATGCATTCAACATGAAACTTAAGTATTTCATTGCATCACTTTATTTTTAAAGTATTAACAAAAGTGTAAAATGTTATCTCTTTAATACAGGCAACCTCCCCCCCCCCAAACTATGTAATACAGCATTGCATTTAAACTATATATTAAAAGAAAGATTTTAATAATATTTTGATATTAGATCCTTGAGCAAATCCATAAACATTAAGTAGTTGAAGAATAGCAATTTTTTTTATAACAATAGCATAAAAATTTTTTTTAAAAAAATCCAAAATTAAACACAGTTACATAACTTATTTGATTTACAAAAATATGATAATATTTTAATCATTAGTTTTTTTAAAATTATAAGTACAAATGCCTCAAAAATATGATAATTTCTAAAATATATCACTTTTTATTTTTTAGAAGGTGAATATTTTGCTCTCAACTCCTTTTTGTTTACTTTACCTAAAACATTTCTAGGAATTTCATCAACAGGTTTGATTATAGTTGGAATTGTGTAAGGAGGTACATACTGTTTGCACCAAGCCTTCAGCTCAGAATCAGTTATTTCTTTTCCTTTCTTAAATATAATGAGAGTAGAAACCCTTTCACCCCACACATCATCAGGAAGTCCAAACACAGTACATTCAATAATATCAGGATGACGAAGTAAACAAGATTCAACTTCAAGAGCACTAATTTTATAGCCTCCACTTTTTATAATGTCAACAGATGACCTGCCAAGAATTTTGAATGCCCCATCTTCAAAACATGCAGTATCGCCTAAATAGACAAAGTAGAACTAATTAAAAGCATATACTTAACTAATGACTCAAGTCATAAATAAATAAAGTCATCAAAAATATATGCCACATTTTACTTTTTCATGCATATACTATATCACATTTTATTAGAAATAAATAACAATTGTTTTCTTTTCATAAGTTATGAAGATAACACAACATTTGAAAAAATAAAATTCCCACACAAATAAAGATAAAAAATTAAAAATTGTTTTATGTATTCTTTGTTAAAAAATTAACTCAGATCTCCAATACAGGTACAGTAGAAACTCCAAATTTGACAAATTATCTAAATGGACTTATATATAATTTTCAGTCTTAATATCCCTGAAATGTTTAATTTGGCACTCACACTTCTAAACCAAACACCTCTTTGAATTTTAAGGTGACCACATACATACACAGCCAAAAAAGCACACAAATTTTTTTCAAGGGGGGTTTTCAGTGTCGAAAGTCTACCATTTTGGTATCATGCTCCAATATGCCACCCAACATATTCTTTTGATTTTGTTGATTTTCGGGAACAAAAAAAAAATTAATTATTGAAAACAAATACATAATTAAATTTTACGTAATATATACATAGAATTATAGCCAACTGAAAAAAAATTCAAGGGCTATGGGGGGGGGGGGCCGGGCCCCTAGGACACCCCCCTTGCACACGACATATTACAATTCTGACCCCATCAACATGAGGTAGTCTGGCCCATGCTTACTAAACTGTAGGTTAATTGAACTACAAGTTAAGCATTAACATAAATTAAGTAACTATATACATACCTACATTAATATGAGTTTTCTGTGAGAATTTAGTTCGTCTCATGACAGAAAAATAAAGTTACATTTTACTTTGACACTTAAAACATTTAAAAGAAAAGCGAGTATTTTTTTTTATGAACCAATTCTCTATGGTTACTGACTTCTTTACTGGTGCTTTGTTTCTTCCTACTTTCTTGCACGATAGACTTTAATTGGTGAGCCTTAATCTGACTGTTCAAAATAGTTTAGTAATAGTTCTGTTAAATAGAAAGCCGTAAAATATGTAATTTGACTTAGGCAGTCAGTCATATTCCTATGCCCCATTATCTGACACCCAGAACATCTTTATTAATATCTTCCATTGTTCTGGTAGTAGTAGAATGGTCAATGAGGCACTTGATCTCTGAAGTGGTCTTCATCCCCTATCTTCAAAATTGGGAGTTGAGCATTAAAAGCCATGCTCTTGCCATGTTATTTTAAAATATTAAAAGTTTTGAAATGTAAAGTCATTGTTCTGATCTGTACTGCTGATCATTATCAACTGTTGAGCTAACTTCAACAAAATAATATTATTTTTAACTTTATTTTAGCTTTTCTCAAATTCTTACTTGTAAAACCTTCAATAGCAACTTGATTATTACTAACTAGATTCCTCACTCGTTCATGTTTAAAGATATTCCCAAGAGTTTCATCCAGGTATGTGTGAAGATAGATTTAGGTTTCACAGCATCCTTCAACTTCAGTTTCTTAAGCTCTAAGTAATCATATTAATATATATATATAACTCCCATCTGTAATTCCTCTTTAATGAAAAGATAATACTTCGATCTATAAAGGTTGTATCTTGCATTTTTAGGTATAAGTAAAATATGGTTAACTTTCCATTTGATAAATATTGAGTTTTTGTAGGTGGATGCATTGGACAATTGTTAAAGAGGATGCAATCTTTTTCCTCTTAGATGTTTTATTGTTGGTACAAGGGTGCCTTTGAATCATGTCTCAAATATTTGGATATCTTTCCCACATTTTGGCTATTGGGATATTACAGGGAATGATTACTCATATTGATGGAAAATACAGAAACATGTTGGCAATTTGAATTTTTCAGTTCGTGGATTTCATTTCAAAGTGCGTTGTTTTGTAAAAGCAAAAGATTTCATTTTTGACTTGTTTAGACATGGTCTGTGCTTTTTTTCACCACCTTTTTGAGAAAGTGTTTGATCTGGTTATATTTTTGCAGAACAATGTTTTGCAGATTGGAGTCCCTATAATTAGAATTTCGGCAGAAATTTATCTGGTGTTTCAACATCTGAAGATCTTCATTCATCAGAAGTTGTAATCTATCTGATACCATATCAGCATTTCTATCTATCTAACCATTTCTAAGAATATTTAACATTTTTTGGATCCCTCATAGCATCATGAAACAACATTGCTTGGATTTGTGACACTGGTCCAAAAAATGGCACACCATCACCCTAACAAAAAATATCAGACTCATATTTGACAAAATTGGTGTCTTCAACTGTCTCAGCTTTTTTGCTTGCTAATTTATTACCCCTATCAAAGTTATCACGACACATCAATATAATTTAACCTCATTTTATAACTATCCACATAGTATAGGCTCAGGTAGGTTACATTCTCTAGGAATTTCTGCTTGTCTTGTTTCTTTTCATATTCATTTAATAACACTGTTTTATTCTCAATGGTATGAGCTTTTTGTTTATGGTTACTCTCTTTAGAAACCATTCTTAATTGTGAAAATCACTTCTGCAATTTCATCAATAAAGCATAGTCGGATACTTAAATCACGGGATCTTAAAAATAACCTCTTTGGGTAAAGAAACAAAAATTGGAACATTTCTTTTTTTGGGAAAAATGGTCATTTGTATGCATAAAATGGGGAGGGGGGGGGGATGTATAAAGCATGAAAAATAAGACTATGATATCTTAAAGTCTAAGTTTGATACAATAAGCGATTGCTTATTCGTGAGCCACGGTAAAACCAAGTGTTAAGCAGATTTCCATGTCACTAAACCATGTGCTAAAGGGATTCAACTTGTACCATTAATATATATTTAACAATTTGATCATTAAGTTCAATACATTAAAGGGAAGATAATACAGATTTTCCTTCTACATAATATTTCAATTTTTTATTAGAATATTTTCAATTTGTTATAAGAATAAGTTTGATAAGGTTAAACCCTTTAACGCTAACCATGATTTTAATGTGAAGGTTTTTCTGAAAACAGATACTATTATAAAACGAATAGTTTAAAATAAGTTAAATATAAATATTTAAATTCGATTAGATACATTTGATTATAGATTAATTGAATAATATGCAGTTAAACTAATTTGTGAGAAAACATTTAACAACATAACTAGAGACAAGAATTATTTTCCCTTATTGAGCTTATAAAGGGAAACCTTATAAGCTCAATAAGGTGCAATACTCAATAATCTCGGTTTGTTTTGTGTCCTTATTACATAAGGATACAAAACAAAGATTTACCATCTTCCCTTTTTCAGAAGGAATGATAAACTCACAAACACAAAAACATTGATTTTGAATGACACTACCAATATTCTTTTACAAGTCTTATTTATTGGTAATAAATGAATTTATATACTTGATATAGCTATATAACAAACTAAAATGCATGAATGAATAACTTTAGTTATAATTTTTTTAAAAGTGTTACGTTTAAAGAAAAGTTTTAAACATGTATTTGACAGCTGGAAATGACAAATCAAAAATACTTATTAAAATTACAAATATACTTGCACAACTACACAAACTTTTTTAAAGGTAATTTGAATGTTTACCTGTTTGGAACCATCCATCCTCTGCAAATGCCTCTTCAGTAGCTTTTTCTTTGTTCCAATATTCTTTAAAAACATTGGGACCTTTAACAAGCAACTCTCCAGAGGTTTCATTTCCTGATAAAATTTTTATTTCAGAATGATTTCCCACAACTAAATCAGTTACTTCTACACTAGATTCATCATTTACTTTCCGTAATTTAACCTCCACATCAGGCAGGGGAATTCCAACAGTCCCTAAACAAACATTAAAATAGTAAATAAAACTGAAAGAAGTTCAATTTTAAAACTGGCAGCTACAAACATGGCATAACAAAAGCAATTTAAAGTTTACACCATAAAATACATAAGTCAATTTTACTATACAGGTTGTTTGAAATTTGAAAAAATATACTGTGTAGATCACAGAGTAATTTACATAAATACATAAAATATAAAACACTACCATTTAAATTTACTCATTACATTACATTAATTGCTATGATACACATCCTCATACATTGAAAACTGATTAAAATTAAAAGCAAACGAATTAACAAAAAGTGCACGAAAATCCAAGCCTCATTATACATTTTAGCAGATGACTGGGTATTTCACGTCCCTTAAGTTTGACATATATGTGACTATACAAATATAAGTGTATACACTTTAGTAAGCAGAATAAGTTCAATGAAGCTAAATAAGGAGCGAAGAGATGAACTGTATCTGTTTTGAAAACAAATGTTACAAATCAAGGCTTATTATTACTTGGACATCAGATATGAAACAAATTTTAAATATGAAGCTGTAATGCAATTGAAACGGAACAATTCATCATACTCAAATGTCATGTGTCAATTTTCAAAACAAAGTTATTCAGTATTTGAATTTAAATCAGTCAGTGCATCTAAAGAAGAACAGTCCGAGCTAAATACTGTCCTGAATATGTCTCTTGAGAGACTAGAGGTCTGGTGCTTGGAGAATAATATGACTATAAACTTAGGGAAGACTAATAGTCAGTATTTCACCTTAAATAGCCAGCAGACAACAATCCTTAAAATTACTTATAAGACCTATGACCAGCCGGTTTTAAATTATTGTAATGAGAAGCTGGTTTCTGCTTCAAATAAAGTCTTGGGAAGGCTTGATGTTTTCCAAAACCAGGCCTCATGCTTGATTACTGGAGGTGTTAAAACTACTCCTGTACTATAGCTATGCATTTACTTTGTAACCTACAGCCAATGACTAACTTGGTTAGGAGGAATGCAGGTATCCTTTATAATAGACTTATTAGACTCCCAAATATTTCCTTTCTTGGCATGAATACGACTTTAACAGATCACGTAATCTAAAGACTCAGAAGGGTTTCCTATAGTGCATCCAGGACATCGCCCTATATAACGCTATTAATAACAAGGACTATGATCTCACACAAATCCACTGGAGTTTATGGTTCTCAAAATCAGATTAGATTTGACTTTGAACGTGAGGAAAAATTACCTTTGCCCAACTGCTCTTTGCGCCATCACTGTGGAAACCATTAATACCCGCTACCCTACTGATGAATGGCTTCATATCTACACAGATGGTTCCCTTTTAGATTTCACTCAGGGTGCTGGAGTTTTCTGTGATCTTTTTTCCTTTTACTCTCATGTCGGTTCTCATATGACGGTGAAATCAAGGCCATTCATTTGACTCTTCATCAGCTTTCTGCCCGTCTCTCAACTACTGATAAGGTTCCAATTTTATCAGAATCAAGTTCTGCCCTTCAGACCTTGGCAAGTAACCCAGACAAACAAAGTTCTCAAGTCCAGGATTGCAAGGAGCTGCTGAGCAGAATTCCAACAAAGGTTGTCTTCCAGTGGGTGCCTTCTCATTGTGGCCTTTGGGGAAATGAAATGGCAAACATTTTAGAAAAAAGAGGCACGGATATTCTCCAAAGATCTACTAAAGAACTACCTCTTCACTCAGCAAAACTTGAAATTAATAGGATTCATAAAAAATGCTTTTGAGATGCTGCTACCAGAACTGCCAAAAATAAATCATGGAGGGTGCTAATAAAACCTGTGTCTCGGACTTTCCTCATGCTGCTGTTGTGGCTGAGTTTAGATTATTGACTAGACATGACTGCCTTTGTGCTCATTTGTATCATTTTAATCTGACTCACTCCCCTTTTTATGTTTGTGTGCTTTTGGACAAGTCATGGATGCTTCTGATCTAGACGTGTGCTCTGCACTTAAAAGAGTTTGAACTGTATTGCGAAGAAATATTGGAGTGCTTGTTGCCTAATGACCTGATGGTCAATGGCCAGGCATTTGATAAATAAATTTAAATCAGTCATTAAAGATCCTTCTCTCTAAACAGTTATTCTAAAACTGTATAAGACATCATCTGATCATCCAAATTAAAGGACAGTGATAGATGTAGATGTAACTGATATAATAATAAAAATATTTTAAAAATTTTTTTAATAAAAAGCATCAGTTAACATAAATTACAATGTTTGACAGTTGATTACCCTCAAAATATTGAAATTAAAACCAAAGTTAAGAAAATTGGAAAATGATGGAAAAATTAAGTCACTTCTTATGAAATTTTTTTTCTTTCTTCAAAATGGTTCATGATCACGTAGAATATGTATATTCAGTGGCAAGCTACATATCCAAAGGCCCTGGTGCAAAAAAAATGAGGTTGGATTTTATCAAGTAAAAAAATATGAATATTTTAAATATACAAAGCTACAACTCTAATTTACTATCTTCTCTTTCTTGGCATTGTTTCCACTTAAATGCAGGAATGGGTTTCTTTTTTTCTTCCAATTCCTACTATTAGCTAACACTCTCTATATATTTATTCATTTATCTTCTTGGAATTTTCAATCGCTAATAAAATACATTTTAAAGTGCTCAATTGAGCTGAAATTTTATATACAAGATTATTTTGGATGACAATACAGGAATTTAATTATAATTAATAAAAATTAATTGATTAAAACTAATTATTTAAAGAATTACAAATACAGCCACATTGGCATTATTTTTGGTGACTCGTGTCAAAGCTTGAAAAGGTTTTTTTCTCACGTTTTAAAGCATTCAATTGAATTGAAATCTCACATACACGATTGTTTTGGATGACAATATGATACTTTAATGATAATAAAAAATAATTACCACTTAATGTTGTGATTATGTCATATGTATATACATATTTATATTAATTGTAACTATTTAATAAAAAGTAGCTAAAATAAAATTTTTCTTTGTTGATCTAAGTAGGAATTGACTTAAATTTTTTTTTTTTTTATATTACTTGTTCATTCATAATTTTAGTTTTACAATTTATCCAATGCAATACATATATGCTCAAGGAATTACTAACGTTAAAAGGAAACAGAAATGTAATGCTATGCTACAAAACATCGTTGGGAATCCCTGGCTATTTATTTATTTATTCAGGAGAATCGAACTCTTCCACCAGAGAGCTTGGCTACAAAATGGTCCACCAGAATCGACAGGAAATGATAAAAAAAATACGCATGAACAAGAAAATAGAATACAATATTATCACAATTATTTTTAAAAAAAAAACACCTCTGTAAAAGAGCAGAGGGGGGACAAAATTACATCAGTGTATTGTAGATACAAGATTGTGAAGTATTGAAACTAGCTTATTATGAATCACATTGTTATTAAAAATAGAATACAACTAGGAAGAAATTGCTTCTTGTGTAGGCTTTTTAAGATGTAATAATAAGTATGGTAAGATTTTTCACAGAATTTTCAAGTAACAGTTTATAAAAAAAAAAAAAAATTGCAAACAACTTAAAATTTTTCAAGTAAAGTTTGCAACAGTGAAGAAAGAATGAAAATAATTTAGGGGAATTCCTACAAATTCGAAATTACTTTCAACTAAATTGCGATGATTATTAATTATGTTGCAATCTTTTATATTTATATCTTAAATTTGGGAGAAATCATCGCAAATTCAGTTTGCTTGATGGTCAGGGTTTGAGGGCCCAACCTGAGCTCGATGGCCTAGTCCATTGGTAGCTACGCCACTGTGTATATCTTCACAACTTGATTTCATAGACTTTACCAAAGTGTTGAACAAGTCTTGTGGGATTGCAAGTCACTTCGTAAAAGTGCTCCTTTTAGCTCTTGGAGGGTACAGAGAGAAATTTGGTGCACTGAGCTTCGGCGACCTAAAACATCCTACAGAGGCTCAAGTCAAGTGAGTAAGGTGGCCAATCGAGTGATATCTTCCGTTTGCATGTATTCTCACATCACATATGCTTGATGAGGTCAAGCATTGCTATGCATTAACAAAAACTCTGGACCAATAGCATCCTTAAATAGTCTCTTTGGAGTTTCAATACCTCGTCCACATATCTCTGAGCTGTTACAGAATCTCCTTGAAAGATATACAGTTCGGTGTGGCCATTAGTCATTATTCCTCTTGAAATTATTAAGCTATGCTCATAAAAACTGTATATCTCCCTGACTAGGAAAGGCAAATTGTATGTTCCTTTCTCTATCAAGATCAAAATATATCAAGAATCAGTGTTTACACTATATCTGGACTCGTCAGTAAACAATAATGGGCCCCAATCTGCTTGGTTCCATTGAACATGACGATCACATCAGTTTAAACGAGTCCCTCTGATAGCTGGATTGGGACACAAACCATTGGTTTTCTAGCATGCAGTCACACCTCATTAAGCCTTTGTGCAGCAGTAGAATGGCTAATATGAGTTCCTGTGGCAGCCTGAGAGTCTATAACCATATCTCATGTTGTCACTTCATGGTTTGTTCCGAGTCGAGAACGACAGAAAAAAGTTTTCGGATGCAGTTGCTACTCTAGATTTCCTTTGTCCAAGCTATTTATCAACTGATTTAGTGAGTGAAAGGCGGCTCCAAATTCTTGATATGACACTTTGAGAGATATTCAGGGCTGCGGTAGCCCAGTGGTTAAGGTATCGGACCATGGCAGGCATGTCATGAGTTCGAGCCCCGCACCACTAAAGACCCGCCGTGCAGCGATGCACGTTAAATCTGTCGAGAGCTGAAACGTCCTCCCGTTGGTGTGGTGTGGTAGTTAGGAGAGGGGGGTGCTAGCTAAGGTGTCGTCCACGTCACTTGACCATGGTTCAAAATTACGTGGTCCGTCGCCAAAAGCCCTCGTGTAGCTGAACAGTGCGACGTTAATATTCACTCACTTGAGAGATATTCAACTCCTGGGTAACCTGCCTTTGTACTTGATCTCCCTCGAATCTACCAATTATTCACCAAGTTTTATCTCTAGTTAAATGATGGCTTTGAGCCATAGCTAATGAATACTAATAGCTCTCAGAAATTTCATTCACTTTAAAAAGCACTATATAACAGAATTCTAACATGCGTTCATTGTCAATCACCAAATTTGCATATTTCCGGCGCTAATGTATGCACGAAAATGCAATTTCCTATTCAATTATATTTAATTACAAGTAATTGCAGAATTGGGCATTGGTTGCAGCATTAACTTCATGAGCATTTTTTTAATATCTACACTATTAAAATTCGAAGGTAAACAAACGTATACGACCGTTCAACTAGATGTATCTTCTCACGAACCACACGATGCAGAAACTCGACGAAAGTACCAAAATAACGGGAATGATCCGAGGAATCCGTTTTCATTATTTATATTCCGATAGTGCAATTAGTTAAAGAGATATTAATTAAAAACCTTAAAACGCATAATTATTGCCATTTTTTCCCGCAAGGCGGCGAACTTCCAAATTTTGGACCTATTTTTTTTCCCCAGACGTTTTTAAAACACGATCTAATTTTTTTTATGAGACGCAGACAAAAAATAATTACAGAATCGGAAAGATCATTTACTTCGCCACGATACAGTATAATTTATTTTGCAAAATAATGATATTTTCAATTTTTTACGATTTTTTCTAAAATGAGTCAAAATTGATACGTTTTTATGAAAAGGATTTCTAAATCGTTCCGCTTGCATTTTCTTTCGCGTTAATGAAATGATATTTTACACAAAAAAAGTTCATGATTTTCTCTTTTAGTATCAGTCATTAAAAAAAAAAAAAAAAAAAAAAAAAAAAAAAAAAAAAAAGGCAAAAACTTTCTTTTACGATTTTTCAAAAAATACTAAAAGTTTTATTTAAATACTTAATAACTTCTTTGTTTGTAAAAATAATCTCAAGAAACTTTTTGTCCGTGTGTAGAACGATATATTATCCGTATCACCCATCCGGTATAGTGGTTAGCGACGTTGACTGCTGTGCCGTAGGGACTGGGTTCGAATCCAGGAGAAGACATGGATGTTTATAAATGAATAGTGCCTGCGCGGCATGGGGGTACTCTAAATAGCAGTAGAGCCGCACGTCCTCTTGTGAGGTTTGTGGAAGGGGAAGAGAGGTGGGAGACCTCTGACCACCCCCAGAGTGTTCTCCCTCTAAATTGGGGTGGAAGCGAGCCAAATCGTACTGTCACTGTCCCCTGTATGGTCCTCAAAGCTACGGCTAACGACAGGCGTCGCTTAGACCTTTGCCATGACGAATTTCGTGGGCCTCGATCTGGCCTTAGCCGGATCAGGTGGCATTAGTAACAACAACATATTATCCGTAATCTGTACAAAGATTAAAAAAATTGCTTAAAAATTACATTTAAAAAAAATTGTGTTTTTCGTTTTTTCCCCTTTTTGCGAGAAATATTTAGGCATTATTTTTGTTTCATTTTTTGTTTAAAAATTACCGTTGATTGCAATCGATGCGTTAAGCTTGAAAGCATTAACTTAAAAATCATGCTCTTAAAAAATTCTGTTAAATATTTCATGAAAAGCTCTGTTTTGTGCCAAGGTTATTCGCTTCAACTATACGGGTGAAAGTTTTGCGCATGCGCCATAGAGAAGGTCACTCTTTTCGCGGTTTTTGAAAGGAAAATTTCGATGCTATGTCATCACTTACGTTATTTGATATTTATAGCAGTATTCAATTTATTACACATTACAGATAACTGTTTTAAAGAGTGCAAAACACAACTGATAGTTTTCTTCATTCTTAAAGAATGATTTATTGAAGAACAGTAGAATAAAAGGCCTCAAAAATTTTGAAATATATTTTTATCACATAGTATATTTTCTTTTTGAATGATTTTATACAGTGAATGGAAAAAAATCTCCAGCCTTTTTACCTTTTATTTGTATACATTTTTAATTCGCCACAATTCTGTATGCTGTTTTTTTTTTCTTTTTTTACAAAACAATGAAACTTTGCATATAAATAAATTTACTTAAAAAAGGTTTTTATTGATTATTCAATCATATTTTAGAAAATTACTTTACATTTTAAAAAATAAAATAATTACTGTAATTATATAAATATTACACTTCATAAATATAATTTTTGTAAATTTTGTTATAATAAACATTAAATGATATTTTATAAATTATTATAATACATAAAATTATTGTTAAAATAATGAAAATGTTAGTTTTGTACAACATACTTTTTTTTTGTCAGATACGTGTTTAAAAATATTAAAATTAAGATAAAATATCAAAATGTGTTTATCAGATCGATTTTTTTTAAATGTTTTTTTCAGTACATGTATATATATATATCTAAGCTTACCCCCATACTGTTTTTTTTATAACTGATATATATATATATATATATATATGTCTAATCAAACATTCAGAAAAAAGCAATCATTTCAATAGCTATCTGTAAATTTTTCTTTTATTTATTACTTATATATATATATATTTATTAAAATCAAACTTCTGTATGTTTTTTTAAAAGGATTATTTCTATCATTTTATTACTAAATTAATTCTTCCTTAATTAAAAAGTACATCGTCAATTATTTTGGATCATAATACATTTTAGAGACATTTTTAAGCTAACTATATGTAACGATTGATTGATTCATGAAGATCTGAAATCTATTTTATTATTTTAGATTCTTAGAAACTAACTATTATTAAAAAATGATGAAAGTTTTTTGTTTTACTCTTAGCATCAGAATCATGTTCTTTTTATTGCTTCACATTAATAATTTTTTTAACTCTAACGCAATATTGTTTTTTATAAATCACACATCGAAATTTAAAGCTTTATCTTATCTGTGAGGGGGAGGGGAAGATAGGACAATAATTTTACACTAAAAAAACCCGTGTTATGCCCGGCAATAGAGAGGGAAAAGAAACTTGTCTTAAATCAAAAATAAGTGGAATGGAACAAATTTCGAAAAAGGGAAATTTTTTGACATAATTTTAGAAATCACTCACATTGTGCGCGTACAAACACACACACAGAAATGCTGGTGCCATGAGGGAAAGAGAAAGCCCGTGCAACGCCGGGCCATGCAGCTAGTCAACACTATTAAAATTCGAAGGTTATATAACAAATGTATCTATCTATGCGAGCGATTATACGACTAGGTGTATCTTCTCACGAACCGCACGACGCAGAAACTCGCCGAAGGTACCAAAAGCTCGGGAATGATCCGAGGAGTCCGTTTTCATTATTTATATTCCGATAGTGCAATTAGTTAAAAATATATTAATTAAAAACCTTAAAACGCATAATTATTGCTATTTTTTCCCGCCAGGCGGTGAAGTTACAATTCTTCGACCTTTTTTTTTATTATCCCAGACGTTTTAAAACAAGATCTAATTTTTTTTATGAGACTCAGACAAAAAATAACTACAGAATCGGAAAGATAATTTACTTCGCCACGATACGGTACAATTAATTTTACAAACTAAAGATATTTTCTATTTTTTACGATTTTTCCTAAAATGAGTCAAAATCGATATGTTTTTATGAAAATGATTTCTAAATCGTTCCGATTGCATTTTCTTTCGCGTTAATGAAATGATATTTCACACAAAAAAAGTTCATGCTTTTCTCTTTTAGAGCCAGTCGTTTAAAAAATAAAACGTCAAAAACTTTTTTTTTACGATTGTTCAAAAAGTACTCAGAGTTTTATGTCTGCTAATTTCATGCTTGAATTACAACACATGATTGCAGCTGATAGTGGATATTTTAAAAACATTGAAATGTAATTTTCATTCATTAAAAGATTTCGAATAATTGTGCTGCTTTTCAATTATTTTTCTCTGATTTACAGGTTTATTATCTGTAGCATCACCTACTGGAATATTTTTTACCTGAAATCGGGGACTCTGGGAGAAAAAATTTATGCCCTGTAACATGGATTCACTGCAAGAATTCTTTTCTTTTTAACTTAAATTGTTTCCTTTTAATAAAATTTAAAAACTGTCAGTTCCTTTAGGACATATGGTCTTATATTATTTTCAATTATTAAGTTCACAATAATCTGAGTTTCTATCTCAGATTTTTGCAATGAATAGAAAGGAGATTTATATTACATAATACATAAGCAATGTGCAGCAGCGCATTTTGATGAGATAACATTGTAAATAATACACTTATTACCATAAAAATTTATGCACCAAGAAGTAAGAGTAAGATTGTTACAAAATTTGGCATGAATATACGCATCAAACAGGTATGTAAATGATTAGAAATGTGGAATAATTGCACATTGTGAAATGCCGCGAGAGAGTGTTGAACGTTCTCCTAGGATTATAAAATAGGTAAGCAGAACTTGTTTTGCATATTTAATCAGTTGCAGAGGGACGTTTTTTTAAATAATGCCATTATGCCACCATCGGAGACAGTATGTGCAGCTTTCAGAGTTTAAGAAGGGAAGAATCATAAGGATGATGGAAACCAGGGGGTCAGCTTGAAGAGTAGCTTGCCACCTAGGCCGTTCTGACTTTACTGTGAGGAGGTGTTGGGACTAATGGACAGGAGAGAGATCAGTTACACAGTGACCAAGTTCAGGATGCCCTTGACAGAAGAACAGTTGAAAAGACTATATCATATGACATGCACGTGCCAACTCTCTCATAGCCTGCCATGAGAGAGCACACGCAGCACTTTTACTATGGGCTTCTGTGTCAGTCCATGTCATTGCAAGGTGTCTTACTAAAAGGCAGTTGCTATTGCAGCACCCATTACATGTACTGCTGTGGACACCCCCTCACCATCACCTCCATTTGGAATGGTGGCACGCTCGAAGGAATTGGAGGGCAAATGAATGCAATCAGGGCACATCTTCAGTGATGACAGATTCAATTTGGGTAGTGATGACAATAGTGCACATGCATGGAGATCCCCTGGTGAACATCTCAATCTTGCCTCCAATCATTTGTAACTTTTTCGACAATAAATGATCATTTTGCATTGATTTTATAATCCCTTACTTGCATCCAAATTGTACTCTTAAGGAATGTAAAATTTCGTTTTATTCAGACAATTGTTTCTTGGTGCACAAACTTTTTTATTTTTTTTTTTTTTTTTTTAATTTTTTGTTCTTCAAGTAAACATCTAACATATAGGTGAGGTACAACAAATAAATATAGTTATACTTATTTTTAACTCATTACACTTATAATCTGTATTTGATATGGCTGAATTGCTCATTTTTTCACTAAACAAATGTATTTCCAAATGCATTTAAACATTATGCAACACTTAATGATTAGATTGCTTCAATTTTAAATATACTAACATTAAATGAAAAAAATAAAATTTCAAAAAATAAATCTCTCTAAAGCTTGCAGTAATGCATTAGAAACCAACAATATTTAATTACCAGATATAGTAAAACTTTTTAATATTAATATTAAATGTTACTTATTGCAATAAATAATTGTGAACAGGGGTCTTGAGAAGGGGTAAGGCATACAAAGTTGGAAAATGAGTATTTCGCTTTATAAAAAGGTACAACTGTGCTCAACAATAGACAAAATGAAAAAGTCCAGTTCCATATAGAGAAGAGATTAGTTCCATTACTTTAATAATAATTTTTCATAGATAAAACAATACACAGACAAAATTAAAAACACTTAAAATCTTTGTGGAATTAGCCTTTCACATAAGTCAACAATAAACTCACTCTCAAAGAAGTATTTACATAAAGTCACTTCGAATTTTTACAATGCTGCAATAGTTATTCTTACATTAGAATGTCAAAAATATCTCTTTATATTATCTTACCAAATGAGACACTAGTAATTAAAATTTTGATTGATATTGTTACGAATTTTGTGTAAATAGTGTAAACAATTTGTATTTGAGTGTTTAATGCATTTATATTACTCTATGTGTTATGTTTATTGCATGTTAAAATTGTACCATTCACAAGCAATGCCGCCCCTTACGTTATAATGGCGATTCAATGAGAACTTGGCGAAATCTTGGCGGTAGAGCCAAGTTGGCGAGTTCGGAACCCTCTGGAATCTTCTAGAAAGTTGTGGATCTCTCCACTAATGTCACCTTCAATGACACGAGCGGTTATATTTCGCGAAGTTTCTGTCGCGCCTATAAAATAAAGATGCTCGCCGGTTCGGCGATCAGTCTGGATTAAACCAGCGAGTAGTGAGGATTGTTTTGACTAGCGATTAGCTCGGCTGTGCTTGTGAATAATCTTTACTTACGTGTATTTTTAAACACTGGTTATTGTGTTTGATTGCTGTTGAAGGTGTGAAGACCTTCGGATATTTACTCTGTGAATATTGCTGCTGAATCCTGTGTTTAAAGGATTGATTTTTTGATAATAAATTCGCATCGCTCTTAAAGAACTGTTTATCTTCTTTGTGATTGTTTTGCATAAAATCCACGAACCCTCGGATCTAGGTAACGATACGTAACCTTTTAAAAAATGAATCTATCTCAGCAATATATTTGAAAAAATATTAAAAAATGAAAGCAGTGAAGGGAGTTTTACATTGTTACACTGGTTTGGTACTTTTGATAATCACACCACAATGATATTCCAGGCAAGTTTCTCTTTGGCTTAGAAACTACTTTTAAAGAAAATTTTAATACACTAACAAAACTGAAAATGATTCCAGAGAATTTAAACTGAGAACAATTTATTCAGAAAATTGAAAGCAAAAATTGTCTGCACAGAGAATACGAGAATACTGATTTTTGAATATTAGTTATATGAGTGCTGTATCTCTGATAGAATAAAATTGTGTTCAAGACATTAAAAGTAAAAATATTTTAATTTAACATTATAATATCAATTGCTCATTATCTTGTAGTTAACTTTAAGAATTATAGACTAAAAATTTCAATTAATATTTTTGCCCCATAGGTAACAAGGCAATTTCTAATTATAAGTCTATGCATGAAAATCTTGTATAATGACCAGTTACCGAAATAAGCAGACTTATATATTCAACATCAAAATTGCAATTTTTAAATTCATATTTAGCTTGTAAAATAAATAATTAAATACCTGCCAGTCTAGGTCCATCTAATGTAGTAGATAAAGCCATTCCAATTTCAGACATTCCAAAACGCTCTACTATACGATGACCAGTTATATCTTCCCAACGATTGAAGACTGGTACAGGTAGAGAAGCAGAACCAGAGCACATTAGCCTTAAAAAATGCCAAGTAAAAGAAATAATACATTTGAAAATAGAAGTAATATTCAGCATAAAAACTATTACAAGAAGTTTGTACAGATGAGCTGTTTCAATATTAAGTAATGAGTCAAAAATATTTACTAAGAATCAATTAAATTTCTTATTATACAGGATGATTTGCTACCAGACCAACAAACTGATAGGGTGCGTAAGGGGTACATAGACGACTCAGAATCACATAAGGATGCAGGGTAGCAAATGCCCAGTTACAAGCTATGGTGCAAAGAAACAGAAGGGAAAAAAACAACAGAAATAACACATTAATGGGGCAGAAAATATTTTATTGAAAGTCTGTACTACAACAGGTGTTTGAAATTAGGGCCAGAAGTCGTCTGGTAGGCCTGACAGCGACACTGCATGGAATTCCTTACGTTCTAGAAGATTCCTGGCATGCCACGTATCCTCTCGGCAGCTACAGATATTCGAGCGTTTCCTTTAATTGAAGGAACAGGAGTCTCGTTCACCAAACTCTTTATGTGAACCAAGAAGAAGCTCATGCACTTCTGAACACCTGTTGCAGTACAACCTCTCAATAAAATGTTTTCTGTCTCATTAATGCATTGATGTTTCTGTTCTTTTTCTCTCCTTTGTATCATAGCTCGCACCTACAGCATTTGCGACCCTGCTTTCCTGTGATTCCGAGTCGTCTCTGTATCCCCTTCACACTCTACCAGTTTATTGGTCAGGTAGCAAATCACCCTGAATAGAGTTTTGGCTTTACATTTTCTTATTATTATAAATCGTATCATACATATCAACATAACTGAGAGATAGTGGTATCTGATTCTAGCATATTGTTACGTAGATCGGGGTTCGAGGATTTTATGCAACCAGTCTCTAAGAGCCAGGCAATTCAGGTGCGATGGAAATTTATTGTAGAAAAAAACAATCCTTAGAAATACAGGATACAGCAGCGAAATTCGCATAATAAATACCAGAAGACCTTCACACCTTCTACAGCGCTCAGTAAGGGCGGCTCTAGGGCCGGACCCCTGCCCGGGGCGGCATTTGGATGAGATTTGGGAAAAAAATTTTAATGTTACAAAATATTTTTCTGAAATATTATTGGGCGTGAATTTGGTATTTTATTTCCTTATTTAGTACACTGTATGTTTAATGTCAGTTTTCTTTTACACTGAAACTTGAAGGGTATAAGACGGGAGTATATGTTAAATTATGAACTTTGATATGTTTACACATCATCCACGAGTAACTTTCTCACCATCCAAGAGTGGGGTCACAACGGACATTCGTTTCACCCATATGATATCCGGTACCAGCTTTTTTAAAGGGAACAAGGGTAATAAGAGTTCTTAGTAAATAGAGGGCCACAGGATATGTTTTATTTTAGTCTTGACTGTAGTTACTATAAGTTAAAATAAAAACGCTTGTGATCCCCACCATCAGTAGACACTTTTTTGAAGAAATTGGCTATTTCTTCTCTTGCATTTTACTCCTTTGAAATCATAACAGGGGCGTAGCTATCACCATATCAATGCTACGAGACCCCAAAATGTGTAAGGAAAACATCGTAATATTTAAAGCCCCTTCCCCCAAAAAAGTCCCCAAGGAATTGGGATACAGGGACCACTCAGGACTAGCTAGACCAGTGAATCATAACGGGTAATTATGTGTTTAATTTTGAATTATTTTATATTTTTTAGGATTATTATACATTAATCTTTTGCTTTGGAGAGAGAGGCGGCATTTTCCTTTGTTGTCCGGGGCGGCAAAACTGCTAGAGCCGGCCCTGCGTTCAGACACAACTATGAGTGTCTAAAAATACAAATACGTAATGATTAAGATTATTTGCAAGCATTCGCTCGATCGGAGCAGCTAATCGCTAGTCGACTCTTTAGCGGTCAAAACAATACTGACTCATGTTCAACGAGTGGTTCCTATTTATAGTCTGCATGAGCTTTCTTGAAAGATCCACTTACACCACAGATCGTGATATTAATAGATTTCTCCAGTAATTTCTAGAAACATCCATATCAGATTCCCAAAGTGGTCTATATCGACTCCCAGGGTATGTGATGACCTTCGAGGGGTCCACGTCAGCGAAAAAATAATTTGGGTTTCCATGAGGCATAAGTGGGGGTCAGTCTAGGATTGTGGCTTTCATTAAACCAGATTGTGACTTTAATTTAAAAAAAAACATTTAATCAAATGGAAACCAGATTTTACCTATTTAACAGATTTATTCACTAAATTTAATGAGTTTAATTTACAGTTTCAAGGTGACATCATAAATTTTATTAAAAAAAGGACCATCATTTTAGCGTTTCTTGCCAGAATTAAGATAAAGAAGTATATTTTTGGAAGTCGCGAATTTTCTCAAATGACCAAAGACAATTTGCAGGAAAATTATGTTTTACCCTATGCTCAACATTTAAATACCCTTTATTCAGATTTTTAAGCCAAGTTTGATAACGCTTTGACTACAGGCAATTAATTATTATAGTAGGCAATGAATTGATAAGGTAACATTGAAAAGAAATGTCATATTACATGAGACAATAACGAAATCTTACGGAGTATTATGAAAAAGTTTTTAATTGTTTTTCCTAGTGAGACGAAGTTTCAATGCAGTTGCCAATCTCCAAAATAAAAAAAAGAAAGAAAAAGGACACTACTAATGGAGATTTAGGTTTAAACCTCACAAGATTGATGCCAAATATTGAAAATTTGTTATTGAAGCCCCAGATTCATTTCTTCCATTATAAACATTTGTTTGTTCATCAGTTTTTTTTATTTAACAGTTACTTTATGGATTAAATAAATTTTAATTCACTTAATATGTACTTATGTTTTAAACACATGTTAGAAATTTAAATCCTTTGAAGTAAGTAGCTCAAAACCAGCATTCAAAAATACATTTAAGTTGATAAATTTGTCAAAATTCAAGATAAGATAAGCAGGGGTCTATCCAAAACAGAAAAACATGGCAATGGGTGTATGAGACAAAAAGTTTGGGAACCTCTGGGCCATATGGCCGCCAAGTCGCCAACACGGTTGTCAAAAATGATGCTAACTTGGCTCTATCACCATTTCGCCATTTCCATTGAATCGCCATTATAATGTAAGGAATGTCGTTGCTTGCAAATATTACAGTTTTAGCATAAAACAAATACAACAGAAAGTAATATCACACATCCAAATATAAATTATTTACACTATTTTAAGCATTCGTTACACAAAATTTGTAACACTATATTTGGACAGAAGCAGATAAGAAAACGGAGATGACATGAAGTAAATACAATTTAACACAAATTTTGATAATTTAAATAGCTCTAATTTTGTACCGCTTTGTCCCCTCTAGCAAATACTTGTACTTTTAGACGAACAATCTTGATATTTGACAAGAATACTCCTTTCAATATGTAGAGATTCGTTAAGAAAAGGTTAAAAAAACTTATTTTTGAATTATTCGACCCACAAATTTGAAACATGGTAAACATGTCTCTGTTGGAGTGTAGAAATCTGTTAAGAACATTTTGTGGAAATCGACTCCCAAAGGGGATTGCGAGGGCCTTATAAACAAAAAAAATTCCCATCTTTGAAATATTACTTAGACTTGGAATTCGGAAAGCATGTTTCTTTTAATGAGTAGAGATCCATTAAAAATGGTGTTTGTGGAAATCATCTAGGAGGGGGAGGGGACAGAGGTGTAAATGATAAATATACTTCTGTCTTAGGAAATAAAGTCCTGTCCTTCTAAAATCAAGAGGTGAGTGCTATAAGAATATTTTTCAATAAAATTTAAAGCTTAATGTTAGGATGTAGAAATCAATAATATGTAAGCAAACAATCATGATGTTTGTGAAGATCCTCAAACTATACATTAAACTATAATACAAATTATAAATCCTCAGAATGAGTGTTATATTAGGATTTAAACTCAAAATATCCTTCCCCTCCAAGCTTGTATGTTTATTTCAGACTTTGCAAACCATCCTCAATTTGCTCATTTTCTTTTTGATTAATTTCCTAATGATTTCAGAAATAATTCCAGAAGAAGTCCAGATTTTCAATTGTACTAAAAATTTTTCGGTCAAATCCAAATTCTGGAAGAACTTAGAATCAAACACATCAAAACTAATATTTATTCTACACAAATGGCAGTTATATATAAATGTAAATGGCAGATGTTAACAAAGTATCTAACATGTGAATAGTTTATTTTACATTAGGGGTGAGAAGAGATTATTTTACATTCATACAGATCAAACAAAAAATTGCCATTCCATATACATTTAAAAAACGAACCAAAACTCCATATCTTTTAACGTGATAAATTTCATGAATAACTAGAGTTCCATGAAATCATTTAACTCATTTTACACAGAAAACTAGCCAGAAAGTACAAAATAACCAAATGTTTAGATATGAATGAACTAGAGAAAATAAGAAGTGAAAATACAAAGAAAAAACATTTATCTAAGCAATGCAAAACATCTTATAAAAAATTTGTTTATTAAGTTTAATATTTTTGTTTCAGATATAGTAAACCAAAATTTTTACCCAAAAGAAATTGATTTTAACTATACATATTTTACAGTAACATTTAATACTTGAGAAATAACTCAAGTATCCAATTCAGATAATTTTAAAACATGCAGTTCTCTCTCTTAATCAGGCATGTCAAACACGTGGCCCACTGAGACTTTTTAAAAATTTTTAAATATCAAAATTTAAAAAAATTTCCATTCTGAAATTTATTTAAGGTTAACATTTTTTTAAATTTATTATATATTAATCTATTATCTAATCTTGTTTAGAGAAAAATATAGAAATAACATGTATATTAAATTTAATTTGTTTATATTTAAAAATTTTCATTACTTTTAATAAATTCATTAATTACACATGCCTATATTTTACACAATAAATGGCCTTCCAATTCACCATCTCTCTCTCTCTGTGACTTTTATTTCCCTTCTTCCTTCTGTCTTAGGAATGCCCAATCAATGAGAGCAAACAGTCTGACATCATAGGCAATCAGAGAGGTGTTTTTTAAAGTTTAAAAAAAAAAGAAGATCAGGACAAAGTGCAGTGTTTGCAGATGAAATTGGATTTTGGTTTATATTCATTTTATATTAAAAAGTTATTTAATAAAAATATCTTTAAACTTGGAGAACAGTGAGTAAGAAAAGATCAGTTGAAGAGAAACATCATAACTTGCAAGAAAAATGAGAACAGCAATATATTTGTGTCCAAAACAAGAATAAACTCCTGTTCTCTTCTGGGTACCTGGGTAAATTATTGTAAAAAAAATTGTCTTTTGAGTTCTCTCATTAATTGTATAAGTTTGTGTAAATTATTTATGATCTTAATAAAAAAAATTAGAATCTGTTAAGCTCGTATCTTACTTGCTAAGGAATATAACCTTAAGAAGCAGTATGACACAAGTAATAAACTATGACCAATATGTTGCAAAACTTCAGGTAGATAAATTGTATGAATTGAGAAATCAATTCTTCAAAAACATCAAAGCATATTCACTAAATTTGATGGACAATCCAGCTGCGTAAAAGTTAAACCTAAATAAAGTGCTGTTTGTAAAAAATGCAACACCATGAAGGAATAATCAGATTTAAATGAAACCTAATGCTCAAATAACTTGTAGTAGTACAAATAAATGGTGAAATTTTCAAAGCAAAAAAACAATATTAAGTGTCCGAAATCAGTATTTGCTGTAGCCACCATGGGCTGTAATAAGTGCTGCTATATGACGTGGCATGGAGTCAAACAAATTTTGAATGTCTGCTTGTGAAAGAGAATTCCATATTGCTTGTATGCGCAGCAAAAGTTCGTCTTTTGAAGCTGCAGGACGCGGATCACGAGCGAGATGCCGACCAACCAAATCTCACACATGCTCAATAGGCGACATATCTGGCGGGAAGAAGTTGCATGTGTGTTGGGGCTGAATAGAATTCTTGAACAGTCTTTGCAACATGTAGGTGTACATTATCCTGCTGAAAGATAGCTCCAGGGATACCTTGAAGGAAGAGAACGACTTCGGGCTGTAGCAATACACGGGCGTACCTGTTGCTATTGAGATTACCCTCAATTCGTAGCAAATTGGATACGATTGGTCCATGATATGAAATCGCACTCCAAACCATAACTCTGGGTGTTAGGTTACTATGTCATTCAATAATGCACTCCAGAAGGCAGCATTCACCGGCATAGCGTCTAACACACAAATGCGGCCTTCATGGTCCCACAAACTGAAGGGCGATTCATCTGAAAAGACAACTTGGTGCCAATCAGCTTGCCCGGCTCTGCGCTCAAGAGCCCATTGAAGATGCAGCAGTTGATGGTTTGCAGTGAGGGGGATCCTGTATAAAGGCACCCTTGCACACATTCCACAGTGCAGCAGACATTGATGAAGCCAACATTAGTACACCTCCTGCCAACTGCCTGGAGGGAGCTGAACGGTTATTCATTGCCATGCAAAGCAGGCGTCGATCATCATGCACTGACATCCCCTTCAGTCGTCCACTGCCAGTTTACGAGTTGTTCGGTGCTCATCGGTCCACTGCTTTGAAACTCGCATCACTGTGGAACTGTTCCGCTGCACATGAGCTCCTTTTGTGCCAAAGGAAAATCCTTCTTCTCGAAGGTCGATAATTCTCCCGCATTCAAACTCCATAAGTTGTTGGAATTTCTCCTTATTTTGTCAAGGAAGTATACTTAGGTCTCACTAAACGTTCGCCACCAACAAATAATCATTAACTATTTTCAACGTCCCGCTACAAACCTATATTTATACACTTTCAACATCAGTTCAGAGGGTGCGTGTTGGCTCTGAAACTTTACTATTTTACATAACATCCTATAATTGATATTTGCTGCAAAGTTCATTTAATTCTGATGATTCCTTCCTGGTGTTGCATTTTTTACAAACAGCAGTGTATCATATTCAGTTGCAAACAGATCAAACTATTTACTGAAGATAATTTATTAGTGAAGGCTTAATTAAAGTGGTGAAATTATTAAGTTCAGCACAAATAATAAAAATTTATTATTTTTTTTTCTTCGCCCATCTTTGGCATCTCTGCCATTAGTCGACGAGCAGCCCAATAAAATGATGACGAAGCAATAAAAGAATTAAAATTTGCCTCCATAAGATTGTCAACAAAAAACTTTAAAACAACAGGGCAGTGGCTGAGGTGGTCACCATCCATTTCACCCTGGTGGCACAGAGGACAACAAGCAGAATCCTTTACTCCAATACGATGTAAATGCATCTGCAAATAATTATGTCCAGTAAGTAAACAAAAGCACACAACTCCAACAGATATAGGCAATGAACTGGGGATTCTACCACACATTTGTTAAGCAAGATGTTCCACCTTTTACCAGCAGCTGCACCATCATACCAGGTACCAATAATGAAAAAATTAAAATGTAAATTTAAGTCGAAATACTGCAGCTAGCAAAGTTAATGAAATAGCCGAGAATTTAAGAAATCAGCATAGTTCAACAACATTTCAAGCCTAATTCTATTGCAATTGATGAAAGTACAAAATATCACTCAGCTGACCATTTTTATTCGCAGATGCGATGTGAATTAAAAAAGATAAGGGTAGAACTATTGGAAAATTATTCCTATGCATTATACAGCCACTGGAGCTGATAGTTTGGATGCACTTATAGAAGTTTTGAAGAAGTATAATTTACCATTCGAAAAGTTAGTTTGTGATGCAACTGATGGTGTACTTATAACTAGAGGAGTTGTTGCAAGATTTAAAAAACGCATGTGCATCATCGTAATAATAATTTTGAATATTTTTATTTTATTATTCACCAGTAAGTACTGTGCTTTAAAGTTTTAAATATCTCACATGTTTTAAAAATAGTCACGAAATTGTAAATTATTTTCCAGAATATAGATTTAATCATCGTCAATTTGCTTCATTTCTGGAAGATACAGTATGTGAATACACTGTTCTTTTATTCCTGTGAATTCAATGGCTTTTGAGTCTAAGTGTTGAAACAATTCTTCAAATTGCTGGATGGCATCATAGCTTTCTTTGTAACAAAAATTTACGTGCTGAGTTAAAAGATGTACAATCTATAAAGGACACGACTTTCTCAGTTTATATTACGTCTTTTTAACCAACTAAATCATAAGCTTTCCAACAAACATTATGTTGTTACAACCTTATTTGATAATATTACCACTTTTTCAAACAAAAATCATTACTTAAGTGAAAACAGATAGAAAAAGAAAACTGATATCCGTCTGAAAGTTGTCAATATCTTTTGATTAAATTGCCTAAACTGAAATTTACAGAATATGCACATTAAATTAAATTGTTAGATAGAATTTAATGTAAGGTTTTCTGATTTTTAAAGTTGTAAATTTCATTTGTCTCAATGTGATCAGTGATTTATTGTTAGAAACTTTATCAAAAATCCACGCTTGAGTGCTGTAAAAGTTTCTACCAAATTAGCTGAAAGATTTTTTTACCTCAATTTCATCTGTAACTGTTCGAAGCGTACTTGGATCAGCCAGATTACACAGGCATTGTGCTCGAAGAAAATTTTCTTGCAAGTGCGAAAAATAGAAAGCTTTGAACTTTCTTTGCTAAATCCATGATAAACAAGTCTGAAACATTTTGGAATAATGTCTTATTTGCAGATGAAAGCAAGTTCAATATTTTGGGTTCCATTTGGCGTATAATAATAGGGAAAAGAAAAAACAGGAACTGAATTCTAAGACTTTACTTGAAACAATGAAGCATGGAGGTGGAGGTGTTTTTATGTGGTTAGAAATGTGGTATATCAGTTTCAGGATTGGGTAATTTGATATTTATAGATGGTACTGTGAATAATGAAATTTATTTAAATATTTTAAAGGGCAATTTGAAATTATCTGCCCAAAATTTGGGTTTTGGAGACTATTTAATTTTTTATCAAGATAATGACCTAAACACATTGCTCTCAACGTACACCTCTAGTGTCTCTATAACTGTCCCCAAGTTCTGAAAACACCATCTCAGTCACCTGATTTGAACCTAATAAAACATATTTGGAGAGAAATTGAAGTTAGAGTAAGAAAACATGGCATAAAAACAAAGCATGAACTAAAAACTGTAATCACAAAAGAATGGAAGAGCATTGCTGCAGAAATTACCAGAAAACTGGTGAAATCTATAGAAAGACTTTTAAAAGTTGTTGTGGACACTAAATGATATCTTACTAAATTAAGGGGGGAAAAATATTTTAGTTAAAACTGTTGAGTTTTTTTAAGTATCCAAAGACTTTTGTGGCATAATTTTTTTTATTATTAATTCTTCAAAATAAAAGTTATACTACATTTGAAAAATGATTATGTTATTCCATTAAGAACACACAAATTGTAAATATTATAAAAAATTACAAATCCAAAAAACTAATTTTTAATAGTCGAAAACTTTAAATTTTACAGAAAGTTGCAAGTGTACAAACACTTTTGATGGCTATTATATGTTTAATATATAATACATTATACCTGGCACATTGATTCTAATACATACATACATAATATGATCATTCTAAAAAGCGTATTTTATTATATTTTAGGACACTGAAAACATGCGACCCCCAACTTCATGTAAAATAGGTCATGTGGACCATCTTGTCTTATGAGTTTGACATGCCTGTAATTACATTATTCTTTATCCTTTTTGCAAAGAAATAGCTCTATTACGCTAGCAGCTTTTCTGGTTCTGCAATTGAATAAGGCAAAATAGCTTTTAAAAAATCATAACATTAAAAACAACTCTGGATTTCGAAAACGATAAAATATCCAGCCATTTTTTAAAATCAAAAAACAATTATTCCCCAAAACAAAAACAAAAAACCCCCTAACAATTGCCAAAATATAGAAACAAAACTTTTGCTTAATATTTACATTAGGTTACAGTGAATATGCACAAATATAGATGCCATGAATTAATTCAAAAATAAACTCTGAAGACATGACATCCTCCCACTTTAAGTTGTTGAAAGACAACTTAACTTACCAAACATTTAAAAATTTAAGGAATAACACATACAGTAAACATTTCTAATATACTTACTAACACACAAAAAAATATGATACATATGCTGAAACTTACATCTAAAGTTCAAAAATAAATTTGTTTACAAGTCCAGCTCTTGTGGTTTTTTAACATATTTCCCCCACCTTTAGTTTTTAAAGCATCATCTCTGAAAGTTTCTTTGGAAATTTCAAGTGGGAAGATTCTTTGGACTAGTCGTAGAAGTTCTCCTTTTGCTGTAATCTGTTAATACCATCTTTTCCAGGTAATAATTTAATAACACCTAAAGGCCAGTCATTACACACATTTTACATTATCACTTCCAATTAACACAACTTCTCCAAGATTAATTATTATTTCGTTTCTGCTTCTTGTTTTCATTTCTTTGAATTAAAAGCCCCAAATATTCAGATCTAAATCTTTTCTGGATATCAGTAATCAACTGTTGGCGATATTTTATTCTTTTGTTGAGAACATCTTCATCCACTTGGTCTAAATCTGGAACACCAATTTGTTGGAAATCTTGCAAAAATAGGTGATAAAGGTATCAGTTCAGAAACCATTTGTGACACATGATTATGCCGTCGATAATTTATAACAGACTCTGCATCACATATAACGGTAACCATTTCTTCATATGATAAAACAGCTTTTCCGAGGACTCTTCTCAGGCTCTGTTTCATTACACCAATTAATCTTTCCCCAAAACCTCCCTACCAGGAAGGAAAGCCATTGTATTCTTCGTAAACTACTAAATTGTGCAATCTCATTCAAATTCACTGTTTTCAAATAATCTGATACACTGGCAAAATTGCTTCCATTGTCACAATACACAACTGATAGCCTTCCCCTTCTTGAGATGAATCTACGAAACTTTGAAAAAAGCTTCAGTAGACAATGAAGACAGATGCTCAAAATGTACAACCCTGAAAACTGCACAGGTAAATATGCAAATCCAAGCTTTACTCCCCTCTTTTAAATAAAGTGGTCCAGCTAAATCAAAACCAATTATTTAAAAAGCTGCAGCATCTTTTATTCTGTTTTCTGGGAGTGATACAGAGAGGGTAGTCACATTTCTTTTGTGTGTGTGTGGCGTGTCTTAAACAACACATATGTTTTGAAACATTTTGAGAATACTGCTTGAACAGTTTTCCTTGCATTCCAAATCCAATAATGTTTACGTAGAATATTCAAGATGATTTGTAGTCCTGCTTGTGAATTCTTTTTTGTGTTCAGTCATTATCAGTCTCTCAATGACTGGATGATGGGATGGCAAAATGATAGTAGGGTTCTTGAAATCTTCTGAATCCTTCCTATACGTTAATTTTGTCTTCATTTTAAGTATATCCTTTCCGTCTTTGTATGTTGCTAAAGAATTCATTTTTTTCTGTTAACATCATGACTAAAGTAGTCCTCTTGTACCAACTTTACAATCTTTATTCCTGCTTGTTTTAGTTCCGCATAGGATAATTCACCCGTGACTCGAGAAGCAGGATTCCTACAGTTAAAAATGAATCTTTCCATCCAAGCCATCATTCGTAGCATTCGAGCATAGCTTGAAAAATAGTAGTAGTACCAACCTGAATCTTCGTTATTGTTTTTACTACTATCTTCACATTGATTTAAAGAGCACACAACTGGGAGATTCTTGGAAGTTGGATTTGTTTCTAGTTTTTCTTTGAAAACAGATGGCTCGTCAAAAATAGGTTTGGTAAATGGCCAGTTTTCCTCAGTTTGTGGAAGCCATTTGAGTCTCTCCCACCATCTACTGCATAAGAGCTGGTGAGCAGAACACCCTCTTGAAGGTAAGTCAGCAGAATTAAGTGCTCCTGGAAGTTGCTTCTGTAAAGTTGGATCAGTCAGTTCTCTTATCTCTTGAACTTTATTATTTACAAAAACTGACCAAAGTTCTTCTTTCTGAATCCAACTTAATACCATAGTGGAATCGGTCTAGTAGTGTTGCTTCACATTGTCCCACTGGAGTGCACTGAACACAGATCTGCATAGTCGAGTTCCCACCATTGCAGCCACAACTCAAGACGAGGAATAGTGACGGTTTTAACTGGAGCAACTCTTGATTTGGCAGCCAAAAGATTTACATGGACAATACCAGAATACTTTTTTTACTGTTTTCTTAGTATATTTCAAATTCTTTAGATATTTTTTAAGATGATGTTCAAGCACAGCTTCTAGGAGAAAAGGGCTGTTTTTCACACCAAAAACCACATGTGTATGCTGCATTATTTTTGGAACTACATTTTCTTTTCCATTCCACCAAAAAAATTTAGTAAAATTCCTATCTTCTGGTTGCACACTTATTTGTAAAAAAGTGTTCTCCATATTGGCAACTACACAATATTTATGCTCTCTAAATCTGAGATGATTAGGGATTAGTTCCAATAAATTCAGTCCAGATTCTAAACACTGGTTGAGCGATGGGGATTCAACTTGTCTGGCAGAGGCATCAAAAACTGGGCATACCTTAGTTGTTCCATGTTGTTTTACAACAGGTTGGTGTGGCAAATAGTGTTCATGCAGGTGAGATGAAGAGTCTACTGTATCATTTTCACACAATTAAAATACCTAATAATTCCCATTCCTTAAAGAACATCATCATAAGCTGTAAACAAGGTTTCTTGATGGAGTTTTTTAGTCAATGATTCTAATCGTTTCATAGCAATCTCTTTATTACTGGGTATAGGCAAATGATTTTCTTTCGAGGGCAGTAAAACTTTGTATCTCCCTTCTGTATTGATTCAAAAAGTTTCTTCAGAATGCAATTTAGTAAGATTTTCTCTTTGCCTTTAGTTTTTCATTTCAACTGGGTAACTTATCCCTAAAACCTCTAAACTAAAAAGATCGGACATAGTAACTTCTCGTACAAACATCGAAATTACCATCATATCTGTATCTTCTTTTTAAGAGAGTAAGTTAGTTTTCTCCATAAGAGGTTTCCATGACTACTAATCCACTAGACAGAACTCTTCTCTTTCCAGTAAATAGTCTGCCTGCAACATCTGCTCCAACAAGCATATCAATTGACCCTGAATTATTTTCTATGTTAAACATTTGTATACTCATAGATTGCAATTCTTCAATCCGCAGTCCGTACGAAACAGAGGAAACATCATTGCAAATAATATCCTGATTAACTATGTCAAAATTACAATTAAAACTTCCATCTAAGCTTCCTAGTTCAATTTTATAAACATTATGAAACTTCTCTTTGATCCTTTCTCCTCCAAAAAGTGCATGCGACAAATGTTGCTGCCGTAAAAATGCTAATCCTATATCAGATACCATTTCTTTTCTAATATAAGATTTTTGAGAAACATGGCTCTCATGATTAAACTACAATTTTTACCTTTTATTTTAACTTTCAAAGTCTGTAGCAAAACTTGTGGCACATTCGAAATACTTGCCAAATTTAGTGATTTATCCAGCTCTTTAACCACTTTTTCCAAGTTATTTGATGTAGATTTATCTACATTTTTATTTGACTTATTGCACATAACTGCATAATGCATCTCATTGCAGATCAAGCATTTCACAAAACACTGAGATTTTCCTACCCTATATCCAGCTTTTAAACATTTGAAACAATATCTTTTAAAATCTTCAATTTTTTATTATAAGACATTTCTTGAGCCTTAAAGCAATTAGTCGGTTCATGCTTTCTGCTACAGAAAACGCAAAGTTTCTCTGCACCAAATGAAGAGCTCAACAAACTAGTCGACGTAAATATTTTGCCTTTCTTTAATTTGCTTCTGCTTTTATATGATGTTGCATCTGTCAAATCAAAACCAGTTATAGCTAAATTAATCCACTCTTCCAATTCAACTTCAGTTTTCAAAAATTTTAATAAAGCATCTAGTCTCTTTTTGGAATCATCGCCAAAATCAAAATTCAAACCTCGCTGAAAAGCTCTAAGCATATCCTCTGGCATGCAAGACTCTACCTAAAGGATAAAGTAAACATGCACACTAGTCAGTTGTAACACCAAGTGTTTCAAGTGCACGAATTTGTTGCACTAAATTGTCATACAAAGCACACAAATTATTCGAGGAAAAATTTGAATTGGCATTTTTCAGAACTAATTTAAACAATTCTCTAACATACACTTCCACTAGTAAATCATGGCAACTAAAATGAGTTTTCAAACAGTCAACTGCTTTTGGATAGTTATCACCAGTTGGTGGAAAACTATCAATCACTTCTCAAGCACGATACCTTTCAATGGTAGACTGTAATAAATATTGAAATTTATCTGAATCTTCAATACTAGAATCAACAGAAATTTTTTCAAATTAGTTCCAAAAATAAAGCCATTCTTTAATATACCCATCTAATTTTTGTAATTCTAATTCAGGAAATTTAAACTTACTTTTATCAATGACATCATTTCCAACAGAGTCATCATTTGTTGAATTTAAAACACTACTCACATTTTGTTGACCGGTAATTATTCTCCCTGCTTTCATTTGAATTCATATAGCTATATCCCAAAAATCTTCTACAATTTCAAATTCTGTATCATAGTTTTTCTCAGGAAGAAGTTCTATGATATTCTAATTGGTGGTTTCTAAACGATCAACTTTCTTTTTGAAAACATTCAGCTCTGCTTCCAGTTCGCAAATTTCAACACCTTCTAGGGCTATCAGCTTTTCAACTCTATTACAAGCTTTAGTAAAAGCGGCTCTTTCAGTTTTTCTTGATTTCTTTAAGGGCTTCTCAATATTACCCATCTTTACAATTACAGTCCCACCAAGGGTACCAAAAAATATTATGTTATCCTTTTTGAAAAGAAATAACTATTACGCTAGCAGAGTATACGGTTCTGCAATTGAATAAGGCAAAATAGCTTTTAAAAAACCATAACATTAAAAATAATTTCTGGATTCTGAAAATGATAAAATATCCAGCTATTTTTTAAAATCAAAAAAATGTTTATTCCCCAAAACAAAAACAAAAAAACTAACAACTGCCAAAATACAGACACAAAACTTTTGCTTAATGCTTACATTAGGTTACAGTGAATACACACAAGTATAGATGCCATGAATTAATCCAAAAATAAACTCTGAAGACATGACACCTGTTCTAAACTAAAGGAAGACTTATTTCTGTTAATCAGAAATATTTTGATTATAACATTATAAAAATAATTTTAACTTCTCATGGAAGGTATTTTAGTATTTATAAATAAAAATTTTACAATGAGTTTTGAATAAGATTTGCTGTCATATTCAATGTTATAAAATTTAATAAGTAGTTAATTAATTTGACAGATAATAACATGTATATAGAAAACATAACAAAGCAACTTTTTATTTGAATTCCTGAAGCAAAGGTCTATCCATTTGTTAAAATTTTTACAGCTGATTTAAGAATTTAAGTTGGATTCTGAATTTTCAAAAATTGCTTTGCAAGAAGAATGATTTTAAAAAAATAATAAAATATCTTCTGCATTAAAACAAAATTAAACACAATTATAAAAATCTATTAGTTATTAAAAAAATGCTTCAAATTATTTAAACTTAACATTTATTAAGAATTTCTAATTTCAATTTTAATAAAAATTTTATTTAATGTAATGATATTTCCAAAGAACTTCAAATTTTGTTTTAATATCTTAATGAGATACTTTACTACAATTTACCTCATTGAATTCAAGCACTGTTTTCTTGCCTGGTTTTCACTCATTCCAACCTGCTCAAACATTTGAACTAATTTTGAATACATAGTAGGAACAGCAAAGAACAGGTTGACTGAAGGCCCATTATCCATTTTAAGAAAATGTTTCCATGCCTTTAAGGAAAATAAGAAATAAATTCCAATACTTTTATATTCAGTTCAAGTGAAATCATAAGGGGAAAGAGAGAGAGATAATAACATTTAAGTAAGTGGTTTGTAGAAATGTATTACGTAGTTTATATTTCTAAGAACAGATTTATAAAATTGAAAAGAATGTTTAATATAGTATACATAGCGATATTAGACTTAATCAATCCTTAATTTATAAAAGAATAGTTAAATATTCAAAATACAATCTTCATGCAAGAAAAAATAATTATTTTGAAATATACTATTATTAAATTTTAATACTAAAGAATAAATAACAGGAACAAAAATCCTTTTTGTAGCAGAACATTTTCAAAAGAGGGATAATTGAGAATTTGATGTCTCTGAGATTTGACAGAATTTTTCAGATTTCATGGTGCAATAAAGGTTTCAATCTAGAAAACTATTTAGTTAGGTAATTCTAATACATTCAAATGCAGAATTAGTCGGATTTAGTCATGTTTTCTGCTCTTGATAATTTATAATTTTAAAAAGTCAGATACTTTATTAAAAAGACAATTTTCTAAAGAAACCATTGCAAAGAGCAAAAAGTTGAGCAAAAGCAGCTTGTTAAAAAGTTTAAAAATTTGACTTATTTGACTAATTAAAAATTTGAAATTATTGTGCTTGTTAAATAGCCCGATTTGTGATTTCCTGTTTTTTAATTCTTTTAGAAAGTTCCTTCTGTTAATTGTTGTAGAAAGTATAATTGAGAAACATAATTTTTTTTAAGATTTGAAACAAAAACCAAACATACCTGTGATGCATGGCCAAAGGTTTGATTTCAAATAATATCAAATGATCAGTTTGCAAGAATGATATGCATTTGATTGAGAAGGATTAGACTAATGAATTTATTTGAGATACTACAAGAGAGAAATGACTGAAAAAAGCAATAAAAAGTCTATGAAATAGATAAGTTAGTTTGAAGAAAGCAAATTAAGTAAGATCCCGATTTTTAATGATGACAAATATGTAGATCAAAAGATCAATCATGATTTAATTTGAGATTAATATCATGCATTGAAGAATTATAAACACCTTATTTGAATCCCTCAAGAAAATTAAATTGCTTAATGCAAAACAAAATTATGAGAATTGATTCAGTTTTAACCAGCAAGAGTTCTTAAGACAAAAGACGCACAAAACCAGCAATATGAATGAGTGATTTTGCATCTTTCTTGAGGATCTTAAACAGGCTTATTTTTTAGGTGAGGTATTCTTATTTCATAATGTTAACGATTTTTAACAAAAATAAATTTTTCCTCAAAAATATTAAAATTTTTGAACATGGCTAGAACTGTTTTGTGATGATGTACAGATGATTTTCGTTGAATATTACTAATTTGGCAACCTGTGAAAATTGCCAATTTTGCTCTGCAAAGTAGCATATACTTCACTTTAACAAGATGCATGTTTGTAACAAATAAATAAATCAAAAACGAATAGAAATTTTAAAAATTAAAATAATAGTAAAACACACATTTTCAAACTAAAATGCTTAGTAAAAACAGAAAAATGTTCCTCACTGAAATTGTTCATTTGATTAACATCCAGAGAATAATTATTTGTTGATAAAGAGAAAAGTATAAAAAATTATTTATCAAACCAAAAGTGATGTAAAAAAAAAACTCTATGCCAGGTTGCCAATACAGGATTTTCCCTGTTAGTGAAAAAGAGGATTTTACTTGTGTTATGGCAGCGGCAACCTATGTCCTATGGGTCTTATTAATTCTGTGTCCCCAGCCCATATCCAAAGAATTATTTTAAAATATGTGGAAATAATTAATATTTAATTATTAAATTTAATTAAAATGAATAATTTTAATTTATTATTTACTTGGTTAAAACACAAGTATGAATGATTTAAACTTGCTTTAATGCCAAGCAGTGTTAACATTACAAAATGGTTATGTTTATTTTCATCCTTTCACACTGTAGTTGCCATTGTTATTAAGCATATTAGTTATTTTTCTCATTGGTTTATTTTTATGGTGGTAACCCTATTAACTTGAGACAATTTTAAAGGATTATTTTTACAAATTTAACCAATTCCATACTTTATGTTGTCTATATTATAGCAGCTTACATCATGTCATTTTTTTTCGAACATGGACATTTTAAACATTATTGGCGAGTACTAGGTTTTTTTTTCAAAGGAATATGAGGGCTTTGCTTTCAATTTTTATGGATCAAAAGGATTGCTGAATTCATCCTTTTTGCCTTTTTTCTTTTCAAAGTGTAAAATTTTTTTTCTTCTTATCCTGGATTAAGTTTTCGTTCAATATGATTGTCATAATTGCGATAATTTATTTATATAAATGCCAGACATTAGGCCAAGGATTAAAAGATAATAGTGCAGTGCATTCATGAATATGGTCTTTATCCATGGACTGTCCAGAGTTACAAGGAGTACAGACTGAAGTGCCTTCAGTTGAATTTTAAAAAGATGGGCATTTAAACAACCATAAATAGTCAAAAGATGAAATAATGACATGGCTACAGGATGAAAAAAATCTGAAATGACTGGCTTTGAACTAGTGAGGCACCCTCAGGCCTTTCCCTTAGCTTCATTTGATAGGTAGGAGGCAAACCTCTTCTTAAATTCTAATTTAAGTCATATGGTTATTAGTAGTTTGTAGAAGAGTCGTACCCTTCTTTGTCAGGAAATCAGCTTTTTTGTTTTCCTCGATGCCCCAATGAGCAGGAATCCACTGCAAGACAATTGAGTCAGCTAGTGTTGAAAATCTTTCTACATTCGTAAATTTGTTTGGAAGAGCAAACTTTATTGTTTGAGATGTCTATCAGACAAAATAAAAAATTTTGCTATCAGGCAAAATAACAGCTCAAGGAAAACTACTCCTCCAAGCACCTAATTGACTCAAAGCAATAAGTATAACCACAATTTCACTGTCAAAATTGGTAGTATCTCTTTCCACTGCCTTACAGAATGCAAAATATTACAATAGACTCCTGCACCAGCTCCAGTACCTTGCTAAATCATGGATCCATCTGTGTAAACATGGATCCACAGGTTAGTGGAACATATTCTCACAATAATTTCATAAGCAATGGCTCTGATCTGGGCAGACGGCATCTCACTCTTATCCATTTTCTCGTCAAGTTCAAGGTATACACAGGAGTCAATGTATTCAAGAGGTCACAAAGGCACAGTCATCACATTCATTTTTTGAACAAGGTTTAGGTATGCTGATAATTGATAACTAATTTGACTGAAACCCAATTGTGTCTTTAAATTTCCATCATTGTTAAAATTGTAATTCCTTCAATATTCATTATTTGGGAGCCTTCAAAGTTTTTGAAACAAAATTACAGCATTTTTACGAATGTCATGCAAGACAGAAGGAATATCATTTAAAGCTTCCATAGCCGCTATGGGAGGGATTTAACTGCACCTGTAATTAAGTGAAGAGATTGGTTTTGTAATCTTGTCAAAACATCGATTGTACTGATAGAAGCAGTCACCAAAACTTCATTACAGAAAAAAAAATAATGGATGAATGTACATTTTATATGTATTTATTAAAGTTTCTCTGTTACAACCCCATTTGCAGCCAACCAGCAGTTTCAAAATTGGAAGTCTCTTTACAGTTTTTTCCTTTATAAAAGAAATATGAACTGCACCATGAGACAGAAGGTAGGGTAAAAAGAATGTCTATTCAAGGAAAAAAATTGGTAATTAGCTTTGGTGCTAGTTTGATATCAAGGGGCATAGCGCCAAGTTGTTGTTTATGTTTGCCAAGATGGGCAATAAAATTACAATATGATTACCTTGAAATTTCTTTTGTATGGTGATGTGGTTGCCATTGAGATAACGTTTCTTATAGTTCATTCAAATTGTTTTTTTTTTTATGTGCACTAATCCTCTTTAATTTCAGACGATTTTAATTCTAAATACTTCATTCTTATTGGTTTCTTTTATTTGCGCGGTAACACATTACATTTCAGACAATTTTAATTCGAATTCTTTAAAAATTTAACCATTTTCAATCCATTTCTTTTTAACTTGCTGCTCTACTCTGCTTTTGTGCTTCTGCAGAAAATAGATATTTACACTGTTATTGGTGAGTACCGGGATCTTTTTTTCAAAGGAATACAAGGGCTGTTCTTTCAATTTTTTCAGACCAAAAGGTGATCCAAATTCACACTTTTAGCCCCCTTTATTTTTAAAAACTAATGATTTTCTTTTCTCATTCCTTTGCAAGATTTTGCTGAATTTGACCATCATTCAATGCGAAAAATGTGGCCGTGACATGAAGGTTATTTCCGATAAGTCTCTGAAATTTGACGGTCGAATCTTTTACTGCAGATCTTCAGGTGCAAATTCCCACTGCCGAAATAAAAAATCCATCTGCTTCAATTCATTTTTCTCAGGCAGCAAATTGCCAATTTCCACCATTCCTCTTCTAATGTATGAGTTCATCAGATATTCCTAATTTGCTCAGATTCATAAGGAACTCTGAATTTTTTCACAGGCTGTTGCTGACTGGTGCAACTATGTATCCAATGTGTTAATAGATCATGCTGTTAACACAGAGAAGCTTGAGGATGAGGGGAGGGGGGAATTGACAAAAGCAAAATTGGGAAAAGAAAATATAATAGGAGTCATTTCAAAGAGGGACAGTTGGGTTTTGGCAGTGCAGAATGCGAGACAGGATGCTGCTTTCTGGTTGCAGTTCACGACAGGACAGCAGAAACACTTCTCCGCCTTATCGAATCATGGATTGAACCAGGAACAACTGTTTTATCGGACTGTTGGAAATCTTACGAATAGTTGAGTGAAAGAGGCTATTATCACCTTACAGTTAACCATTCGCTCGAATTCGTTGATTCTGAGACCAGTGCACATATACAAATACTCTCAAAGTTACCTGGTGTCAGTTCATAGCTTCCTTGCCTGAATACAATTGATGAGGAAGATTTGAAGGATATATCGCCTAGTACATGTTCAGGAAAATTTGTTTCGTTCTCAAAGAGGACCCATTCATCAAATTTTTTGACCTTGTTTGAAATATTAATTGAGCTGAATGGAGAATCGTTTCGGGAGGGGGAGTCGAGGAATCGAATCCATAACCTTTCATAACACTTACAGCCTCCACCATTCTGCTTTCTCCCACTTATTACCTACTTTTGTTTTGTTTTCTTTAAATTTCCTTTTTTTAACATTTATCTAGTTCCACAAATGCATTTAATTATGTTTAACTTCACTCACCAAACTTTCGGCCTTACAATATCCCTCCTATTCCTTTCTTTTTTTTAAAAAAAAATCCTGGTATTCATAATTTCAGATACTGTTTTCCACATCCAGAAAAGTAAGTACACTATTTCAACAGTAATTTTTCAATTTTCATTAACATTATTCTTTGGTAAAATAAACTATCATCAGAAATCATGTATTTTGCATTATTTTCCATTCTGATTTATAAACGGATGCCACCATGTTAGATTCCATTCCAGCAACAGCAACCGCTGCTTGGTGCCATGTCTCAGAATATCAAACTAGTTCCTAAGTTTTGCCTAGATTTAAAAAATCATATTATTATTGCACCAAAGATCTAATCTCCCCAAGGCATCATTGAGATGAGCATTCAGACTATGGCACACAGTTCCAGATTAGATCGTCAGCAAACAGTGTAGTTTTAACTACAGGGTCAGACATAAGAGTATCAGGTAAATCATTTATATAAATATTAAATAATAAGGGACTCATTACAGCACCATGGGGGAAACCAGTTTTTGTTCAAAAAAGGACATGTTCTGGCCATAACAAAACCTAATGAATCTTTGATTGATGAAATTTTTGATCCAGGCCAGCATTCTGCTCTCTACACCAAGGAAGTGGAATTTTTCATTGAGCTTTAAGCTAAATGAGGAAGTGAGGCAATGCTGAGACAGATTTAGCTTTAACCAGGGAACACCACGAGGAGGCCTGTCACGTTACACCTGACATGTGATAAGCATGGTAGCAAAATGAAAATTGTTCACAAAACAGAATAAGAAATAAGACTGCCATAAGTTTTACTCCAGATCTTATGGTACTAATTCCTTTTGTATTTTCTTCTTTTTCCTGGCATTTCTAAATTACTCATTTTTTTTTTAAATCCTGGTACTCATACTTTACCATGTTGCTTTCCACAAAAAAATAAGTAAATTTTTGCTTTTTTCCCCCCATCTTTTTTACTTGTTTTAAAATCTACATGATTTTTCTATGTTAAATGCTTTTGTAAGGCTAGGATGGCAGCTTGGATTGTATAAACTATAGAGTGTCAAAATCTTACTTGATACGACTTCAAAACCAGGCCAAAAAGGCATTTAGCATGTAGCATACTGATAACAAATTAGTTCCACAACTCTTTTGTCTATCTAATCTAAAAGTCAATTGAAATCCTGGATAATTAAAATGTACACATATTTGCTTAAAATTCTCATAATTTAATATTTGAATGTCTTACCTCTACAGTATTGAACTTCTGCTGCATCACAACAGTACCTCCAGCTTTTAAAAGACAAAGTAATGCATTCATAATCCCATGTATATGATGCAGTGGTAACGAATGAAGAATAGAATCTTTCTCTGTAATGTTCCACATTTTTAAAACTGCTGATGTCTATAAAATTTTTAAAATTTATCATTTTAAAAAAATACATAATAGTACAATTATAATATAATTGGTTGATTTGTAAAATTAACACCAAACATTTAAATATAGTTTTAGAATTACTCTATAAATCTGGGTTTTAAAAGGGAATTTACTTGATCTCGACAAAAGGTAAGTCATGTGTATAGTACTTTAACTCACCATTTAATCTAGATGGAAAAGTTTTTTTTATCCTGTAAAATGACACTAACCTGAGAAAAAAGAGTTCCATGATTTAGAACAACACCTTTAGGTCGACCAGTCGTTCCACTTGTATAAATTATCAGTGCTCTTTCATTTTCAAGGCAGGAATTTGAAGAAAAAAAATCAGATTCTAATAACTGGTGCTGACTAATTGTAGATGGACTAGATAAAATATCATGATCAATAAAAAAAAAGGGTAAGTTTGATTTTGATGCTATATTTTTAATAGGTTCCAAATATTTTTCAGTTGAAATTAAAAGTTTACTTTGTGAATCTGTGATATAATACTCCAGCATTGACTCTGGGTGGCTACTACACAAAGGTACAGCAACATTACCAGTGAGCCAACAAGCTAAAAGCACAGAAACATATGTAGCATCACTAGAACATAAGAAAGAAATTCTTTCTCTCGAATTTGGAACAAAACTTCTAATTTTTTCAGCAACAGTGTAGCTAGAATGCATTATATCTTTATATTTAAAAGAACCATGGTTATCTATTACAGCTATGTTGTTCGAATACTTAAAAAAATTGTCATGAAATGGTTTATAATCTTTTGAACAAAAAAATTTAGAGAAGGAAAAAGTCAACTGATTCTTAAAGCAGTTTTTCCGTAGATAAATGCGGAAAATTCTATTCATATTTTAACTAATAATAAAATCTAGACAAATTTTTAATGTATATGAATCACGAAACGCCCTTCAGTCATAAGTATCTTTCCTCTAGGGTTTTAAGATAAGCAAACTTTCAAAAGAAAATAACTAATAGCGTCTCAAATACAATACGTCTGGCAAGGGAAATTTATACTGCGCATGCATTTGGGCGAGTCTATTCTGAAATGCAGGAGCAACTTTAAGACATCAAAAGTTGAATTCATCTCACACGCTCCTGGCGCCATCTATTGTGCATAAAGTTAGACTGTAAACATCTCTCTTAACTTTATATATCCCCCCCCCCCTTAATCTTGGATACTTATAAATCAGGTCACAGAGATTTTTATTTTTGGCATAATAAAGTTTGCAGGTTATCCCTTATTACATATAATCCCTTTAAATGAGATCATTGCAAGGTTTTTAAGACAAATATTTGGTAGATGGGTATAGATACTGACAATAACTAGTTTTAATCAAAATATATATACAG
The DNA here is from genome assembly GCA_019973955.1 of Trichonephila inaurata madagascariensis. Taxonomy (NCBI): domain Eukaryota; kingdom Metazoa; phylum Arthropoda; class Arachnida; order Araneae; family Nephilidae; genus Trichonephila; species Trichonephila inaurata. The sequence goes on along the minus strand of BMAV01012396.1, from coordinate 5,733 downwards.
AGTGCATTATATCAAACTTTATAAGTAAGTGATCATGTAAAATATTTCATTTCTTTTGCTGTACTTTTCATTAGAAATTAAAAATAATCATTTACAAATGCACCTATATAATTATCGCCCTATAATATTTTTGTAATCTACATTTAGAAAAATATTAATGTAAATAGTTACTTATAAAAACTACAGTTTATTTTACGTGTTTTTCCAACATATAAAAATTCTGATATAATTATCATAAATGCTCTAGACCAGGGGTATTTAACCTTCTTTCCAGCCGGGCCACACACAGATAAAATATATTTTGGACGGGCCGCAACAAAACGGATTAATGGGGAAAAGTTATAAGACCAAGGCAGTATTGGACATCTAAAATGTGGGAAATTGA
>BMAV01012394.1:818230-844855 GCA_019973955.1 Trichonephila inaurata madagascariensis | reverse complement strand
GGGAAAAATATAAAATTACTGCTTCGAAACAAAGATGCGTACAATTTTACATCCGACTTTAATTACTAAAAACTCCTATTGCAGATCACTTGACTTTTTTCACATTCACTGTTTTCATCTCATAAAATAAGAAATATCTGTAACATTACTATATTAACTTCCTAAATAAGATGCTCAAGATAATGCATAAACTGAGCCAGGTTTTTTTTATTGGATTTCTTTTTAATTTTGATTTTTGATCATTTGTCTTCCGATCTTTTATCATGGTCTTTTTATTTTACTAACAGCTATTTTCAAACAATCAGGAATAAACATTGTATCCATTAGATATTTATTAATGATATCTTAGTTTCTTATGAAACTATTTTCTATTAAATACCTTAAGAAGAAGGAAAACTGAGTAATCATAATAAAATTGCAAGTTTTGGAATACACAGATAAAAAAAAATGCATTAACATGAAACTTTCTTTTGAAAAATAATCTGAGAATGTAAAGAGAGAAAATATTTACTAATAATCCTATCTTTTTAAAAAGCAACTGAAAAAGAATATCTTTAGAGGACTGTATATGAACCCAATAGTATATATCAAAATTTTAAACCTTAACATTATTGTTTAGTTAATTGATTAAACCTTAAGAAAAGTCACCCAAAATAGACTCAGAAGATGTATCTCTAAATAGATTTTGCCTTATTATAATTGTCTGTGCTCATTATTAATATCATTTGGATTCAACTGTCATAATAAATTGCATGCACAAATTTTAATATATGTGTTACCGGTAAAGTATGAAATGCTGGCATTCTATAGAATGCATAGGCACTGTGTATTGAATGCCGGACTTTTTTAGGCAAAGTATGAAATGAGAGAGTTTTTTCATACTTTGCCTAGGTATTGTATAGAATGCTTAAGCATTGTATAGAATGACCAAAGCTATTTAGGAAAAGTATGTAAAAAGTTCATGATAAGGCTATTATATCAATGCCATACATTCCAAAATGTACAAATTTTATTCTGACAAAATAATGAGGGTGCCATTAAAAATTATTCAAAATACGTACGGGAAAATAAAAGTTGTATCTTTCTTCTGAAAAGTAGTATGTTTAACTTCTGAAGAGGAAAACAAGATTTTCAAATAAAAAATAAGAACTTGAAATTAACCTACTCATTGCAACATGGTAGGCTTGAATGGCAATTTGAATTACATTTCAATACATTTTTCATGTTAAGACAATTCTTATTTTGTTTTTACACATACATTTGACTAATCCTTGGTTGCTTCCTTTGGAATGAGCAACTGCAACTGACAGAAGAGGAATTTCGTGGTCATGGATATCTTTAATTCTAAGCAAGTTCTTAGGGCACAAAGTAAATAGTGATTTCGCATACACTTGTTTTAAAATTCTTTCAGATGTTCCAAGTCGATAGAAACCATCCTATTTCTCACTCATTACAAGCGATAATATATTGGCATTCAGAAAAAAAAATCATAAATTTCACCACAATACCTTTTTTGAAATAATTTTCTCTTTTTTTCTGGCAAAGTTCACAAAGGTGGACGTGCAGTTCAAAATCATAACGTGTAATGTTTTTGTATTTGGTTGAAAGTTCTTTCAGGATTCTATCACGTCCCCCGTGTCCAATAGTCAAATGAGCTTCATGATGTACGTAAATTAACTCAGAATCCATGACGTAATACTGTATAGAAGTGCTTCCCAATCTTTTTATCCTCGCAGACCGGTCAACGTTTTATAATTTTACCACATCCCGTTGAGGGTAGGGCGTTGATTGTTTATCTTTTAAATTGTTTTGATTTAATAATTTAATTGTTTTTAAATATGCCTTCAGAATAAAATTCATTTACTCCAAAAATGAATATTGCATTCTATAGAATGCCTAGGTAATGCGTGAAATAAGAATCATTTCATACATTTCCGACTAGTTTTAGGCATTCTATAGAATGCAGGATTTCATACTTTGCCGGTAACATTAGTACAATAAAAGAAGAAAAAAAGAATGGAATTTGTTTGCCGGTTTTTTAAATAGAAGGTCCTGTTTCTTGCTCGTGTAATGGATTAAAATTAATTTGTATAGTTTGAAATAGAAAAGAATTTTCTGTATATATTTTGAGAAATACGAGGGAACTTTATTTTTACTATTATATTTTTACTATAAAAATTCTGGAATATTGTTTTAGGTAACTATCAAAGTTATGTGAAAATATTAACAGTAAAGATAAAGTGATCATTTATTTCCTTGTTGACAATAGGTTTGAATAAATTTGCAAATCATTATTTCAAAGTGTAGTATTACTTATTACATTATATAAAACAAAGATTTTATACACAAAAACACCCTGTACTCAAAAATATATCAAATAATGGTTTTCCCTTTTTTCAGCGAATAATTCTCTCTATATGAAACTTTTGCTCAATGTGTACCTATTTCGTAACTAATAATTTGTTCTTAATTTTTGTCTGTGTATTAACAAAAAATAATGTCTGTTTAGGTTAGCGGTGAGAGTCATTTAATTTTAGAAGGAACATGTGCTTGAAAAAGGAATCCAGATGAGTTCATTAAAATTTCTGATAATTTAATTATCTAAAGCAAATTAGAAAAGTTAATAATGTTTGTTCAAAAGTAACTTTTCTATCTTTTTCAGGAGATTAGGAGCGTTTTAATTAGCCAAGAGAAATTATGTTAATAGATCAATTGAAACATATCATGTACTAGGTCAGGAATATGTGTCTAATGCTATGTCATCTCATCGAAAATCATGAAAGTTATAATGAGAATTGTAATTATTATCCTGAGATAAACTTACAAGTCAGTGATAAAATGAACACTATTTCATTTTCTTAAATGTTAGGTACTCTAAATTTATTTACATACAGATAATTGAAGGCTAGATTTTTTCTCTCTCTCTCCTAGAGAACAAATGAAAATGAAAACGTAATCCAAAAAAAAGCCAGTACTATATCTTTCTTTTTTCAATGTAAGATTTAGTACTACGCCGTGCTTCAAATACACACACACACACACACACACACACACACACACACACACACACATATATACACACACACACACACACACACACACACACACACACACACACACACACACACACACACACACACACACACACACACACACACACACACACACACACACACACACACACACACACACACACACACACACACACACACACACACACACACACACACACACACACACACACACACACACACACACACACACACACACACACACACACACACACACACACACACACACACACACACACACACACACACACACACACACACACACACACACTTTCTAGATTGCATGCCCACGGTTTCTTTTGCAAATGTGTTTTCATTTGTAACATCCACATTCTTTCTAACACCTCTTTCCTGCTCTATAGGGTCTTAGTTCTAGAAAAATACCGTTGTTCAAAAGCCGAGCATAATACTTCAAATAAAATACTTCAAAATATAAGAGCATATATTTCATATATTTCATGCATATATGCACATATATTTCAAATATCTTTCTAAAAAGAAGGGTACGGCGAATATTTCTAAAATTAAAAAAAAAAATAGTTTTTAAGTATAGGTGCATGCCATACACCGGGATACACAATAATTTATGTATGCAAATATTTCTAATTCCTTATAAGACAATCGGCAAATATGTAAAAGCCGATAGCATTTTATTGAAACAAGCATTTATTTTTTTAGAAGGATTTTAGTTTTTGAATGTAAGTATTTGGAAAATTTTCAAAAGTATTATTTTTTTTTATTTTGCAAATGGCATGAACAATCATTTCCGTTCAAGACAAATAATGTAAATTGGGGAATTTACACGTAATCAGCCGATGTTTTCATTTCTTTTTTTTTTAAAAAAAAGATGTAGTTTTTAGTTTTTTTTTGCAACACATGATTTTTTCCCTTTTCTAGTGGTTAAAATGAACAAGTTTCTGGAAATTCAAGAATATATTTCTTAAGTTCATTTATAGTTTTTCCCTTTAAAATAACAATAATTTGTCTCTATTTATCTATATAAGGAAAAGAAAAGGATGAATAGGCAAATTATTCATTTATTGTTGTAGCACTTAGATAGAACTACAACAAACCTTTAATTTATCGTATCGTTTTTTCCCCTCTCGTAACTTAATTAATTTGTAGTTTGCGGACAGAAGATTGATGGATTAGGGGTTAGTTCATTTTCATTCTTTAATTCCATATGATGTACAAGCGATCAATAAACAAAGCCCAAACTCCAATGGAATTTTACTTAGGCTTCGAAATACATGTGGAATATCACTTCTTAAATGACACGAAAAATTTATTTTCATTTTCCGATGTTATAGCAAATATTTTTGTTTAATCTGTCTTTTTGTTAGAGGAAGATTATTTATACACTGCTTTTTAAAAGATTAAGTACTTTTATGTGTTTATACAAAGTTTAGTGTTTAACTTGGATTTACCCAATTATCATAAGGTTTAGAATTTTACTAAGCAAATAGACCAATAAAACAATAAAACAGAATAAATTGTAAGATTATTGAAGCTTAAACACAACACTGAATATTTATTTCCATTTTATTTCAATTTATCGAATGTTCTTTTTGTTTATTAGGTAACAATTATCAAACTAATTTAAAATAACTGGGGAGGTATACCCTGTTTGTCCGCCTAACGATGAATCAACCCCTGTTGTTCAGATTATACAACTGTTCATCCTCATTCTTCAGATTGTAAAACTGCAATTTATATGTATTATATAGTCTAATTTATAACTATAATATTGAACAGGGCTTACTGCCCTTTTTAATTCCTACTATTAGTTCACTATCTCTCTCCATATATATGTATATATCTTGTTCAAATTTTTAATCGTCAATAAAAAATTTTCTGTTCATCCATTCTAGTTCAAATACAATTTTGTGAACTTGTAGTGGATGACACTTGATGTTAATGTTTCAAATATTTATTCATTAACTAAATTTAAATTAAAAAAAATAATAAATAGTAAAAAACAAAAATAATACTCCAACAGCTCATATGGAAAGAAAAAACTTTCGCTTTGTCCCTGTAGGATAGCGCGTTTGACTTCTAATCCGAAGGTCGTGGGTTCGAATCCCACCTGGGATCGCCAAATTTCTGAGAATGTGATTTCTGTTTTCTATACTATTTTATTGGCCTTAAATTTAATTATTGAATAAATAGTATCAACAAACAAACAAATTAGTTCAACAACTTATATAGAATGGAAAATTGAAAAGAAAATGGCTTTCTATTTTGTCACTTAATATTGTGATTCTGTCATATGTAAATACATATTTATATTAATTGTAACTATTTAATGAAAAGTAACAAAAATAAATTTTTTCTTTGTTGACCTAAGTAGGAATTGACTGGAGAAATTTTTTTTATATTACTTGTTGTTATTGTTCTCGTGTGTGATACAAAAAAATAAATTTATTACTACATCACGAAAAACGATTTTTATATAGTGACAGATTATCATTTGCACAATATTGATGCAAGTAAATGAAAAAGTAAAGTGTTTTTAAAGTAAGAACAAGTACTTTTACAATAAGCATTTTTTATTGAAATTGATTGTTAAAATGATTATCAGGAAATAAAGAAAAAAGTGAAGTATTTAAACACGTTTCAAACTGATATTATCAAGTATGTTTATGATATCATTTACTAGTAAAAATAAGCAATATATATATAAACAAAAAAACTAAGTCAATTCCTACTTTGAATGGATGAATAGAAAGTATTTCATTAACAATTGAAAATTTGAACGTTATATATATATATATATATATATATATATGGCTAATAGTAGGAATTGAAAAAAAAAGAGCATGATTTGTCTGCATTGTTGTAACAATGCACATCCGCTTTGGATATTTTGGCTGAAAAATCGGTTTTCAACGCCAACTTTTGTGATTGTTTTAACAGTTACATTGTTACAACAATTGAGACGAATATGAGTTCGGCGTCAAAAAGTGGTAATTAATTTAATTAAATTAATGAATTAATATTAAAAAAACTGAATTAACATCAAGTGTTATTCACTCAAGTTTAAAATATATTATTTGAACTTGATTGGATGAATGGAAAATATATTAACGACTGAAAATTTGAACAAGGTAAATATATATATAAATATAGAGAGAGAGAGTGAGCTAATAGTAGAGATAGAGAAACTGAATGACAAATCTTTAGAACACATACGGGATCTTGTTAATGCTTTTACGATGTTTAACACGGTAACTTCAATTTTATTCAAATTTTTAAAGAACTTTTACTCAGCATATTAATCATAAGTTTTACATAATATAAACCAAGTTATAGGAAAACTATATCTTAATTAACAGATTTATATTCAAAACTATTTGTTCTGAAATTTGAGATATAAATCAAATATAATTGATATGAAATTTTGATTACTTTTAATTTTGTTTGCTAAAGCTACGTCAACTAAATTATAAAAATTATCGTTCTAAATTATGTGTAAGTTCACAACATAATCAATAAGGAATGATGGTGAAAAAAAAAAATTGTTTTTTTTTCTTCTCAAATTGAGCTGCGGATTAGTAATTATCATTGCAGACTTAGTACATTTTGCGGTAGCTGGTAACAATTTTTAGTGGGGAACCATGAGGAACTCAATTTTGTAGAGATCACCCAAGCCAAACAGGCGCTCTAGAGATCTTTAACATGCCGCATAACCATACGACATGATCGCTGTTGATTTTTTGCATCATGGAAATCCACCAACTTGGGGATACGCATTACCAACTACGCCATTCAACATTATATAAGTTTTAATAATGATTATGGTCTATTAAATAGTTATCAAACATAACGAACAAATAATGTTAACTCAAATGATTTAAATATATTAATTATAGTTTAAAATAACATTCATCATACCACATCTAAAAGTAATATTTAAAATCCTTTAATGTAAGTAAAAAAGAAAATTACGTTTCAAAAATTACACTTCATTAAATTGTTCTTTGAAGAAAATTATTACTTTGGTTACACTAGCAGTATTTATTTTCAATACAGTTTTGAACAAAATGTCTCCCTCTAAATCTCTTTACTGAAAGATTTTTAAGTTTTCATATTGTAGAGGAGATTAGAAATTGTGTTGAATTAAGATTTTTTTTTGAAGTTGAGTTGAGTGGTGCGAATTTTGAGCTTGAGCTTTCTGCCACAAACCGCCCTTATTACTTATTTATAATTTTTGTACTTCATTTAAACATTCTGAACTCTCATACACTTCAAGTAATTCGAAAGCTCATAGTTTTCTCAAGAAAATAAAATGGAATTCCATTCATGAAAATTTCCTAGATCGGAGCATTCGATTATGAATTTTAAATAAACAAAGTACTTTTGTTCCGAAACAACTTCTAACTTTAATTCAGGGATTTTTTTCTTGTCTTCAAACATTTTATTTTTTGAAATACTTTGCTTTACTATTAGTTTGTTATTTAACAGTTATTCGAAAAATTTTCACAAGTTTTGAAAACTCAAAGCGCGTACTTTTGTTTAATTAACTTCTTGTAGAACTTTATTTTAAATATTACTCTCCAACTAATTAGTTTCTTAATAATATCTCATAAATCAAATCCAACAGAAGTTTGAAAAATGTCAGACTTCTTTGTTGAATACTTTGAAGGAACACAATTATTTTTAGCTTACGAAATCTTTTGAAAACTATTAACATTGTAGATTGGGAAGTTTCTGCATTAATTGAGAATAAAATATTTAGCGAAGTATTAACAAATGAAAAGTTTTGCCGTTAGCCAGCAATTATATCGTTACAAGTAAAACGATTTTATCACCAAACACCAAATTTTTAAAAGACTGATATGCTTTACAAAATTCTGCATCAAGCATCAATTACATTTTTAATTTAGATTTTTTATGGGTGGAATTTTATTGTTATTATTTGTAGCTCTTCTTTGTTGCCCTTTCTTGGATATCATTTAAAATAAATTTATGTGTTTAATGTAATTATTAGCTAATTAAAAACTAACATGCTTTGGGTTCTAAGACTAAATATTAACTATTGTTAAATACTATTGTTAAAATCATGCTTCGAATAGTTGTTAATAATATAATGCCAATGAATTGTTGGTTCTTTTGTAGTATAAATAAAATTGCAATATTGTGAGCAGTCTTAAGGCTGTCTTCGGCTAATGTTAAAGAATATTAACCGAATTCGGAATACTCTATTTCAGATATAAAAGTACTCAAACATTAATATTATATTTTGGCCTCACTATCCTGTAGAGAATCACTTATTTTATCATACTACTCATTTTTTCTTTAATAAAATGTGTTTCACATTTTTCTCCTATATCGTAATGCTAAATGAGCTGATTTTTTATGAAAAATTTTAAAATTTAAAAAACACTGTATAATAAACAAATGCATGAGTTACAATGTCACAAATTCTTATAAAAATTGAGGCATTTTTTCTGTCAGAAAATGTTCTCTGCGTTAAGTCCAAACTGTCGTGCATATGGCGAAATCAGCCTTAAGATGATCGCTCAGTTTCTAGGTTTATACTTTTATCTTGTAAGTAATTTTGTAATCTATATTCCACTAAATTTTTTTCTTCTTTATCGATGCCACTACCATTCTCCCGAAGTTTGTTATGTAAATATGTAGACCTAGATGGGAATTGCATTTTCAGTCTCAATTCTTTTAAGAGTACTTACAAATAATCAATAGGATGCTTATATATACATACTGTTTTGAATTTCATTATTTTCTGAATTAAATTATCACTCGCAACTGTTCTAATTGTTACACGGATTTGATTTTGAAAATGTCGAATTCAGACGTAAAATCATGTCGCCCCATGGATTATTTAGTTGTTCTTGCGTATAATCTTACTGATTTTTTGTCTTTTATTACATTACTCTGTTTACTTTAAAATTAAGTATATTGCTATTTTATCTAAACCAACAGTGAACGATATGTTTTATTTACATACAAAAAATAATACAATTTATCAAAATTCTATACCTTTATATGTATTCAAAATAATCAAATTATTGTAACTTGCTATTGTTGTTGCCAATCCTAACTGGCTAGTTATTGGATAAACTAGATTAATGAGATAATAAACTGATAAAAAGTTCGAAAGAAGAAAAGGGATTCAGATACAAATTATTCTTTGGAAGTCCCAAGACTGAAGGAGGATGATCAAAGGTGAGTTAAGAGGTTACATAGCCCACAGTTGGGAAAATTCTTGTTACACCTGTCAAATTTAAGAAATTTCAAGTCCTCACTTTGGAATCTTTATTAAGTCTAATGTACTTTCTTAAGGTATCCGAATACGTTCGGAACCGTGATTTTAAAAAAGCGTATAAATGGATAATTTTCGTGATATTTAGTATCACTTAGATTAGAATAAATGTATAAAATTGTTTTAAGGACGTTTTGTCAAAAAAAAAAATGTATTTAAATACAATATTTTGGCAAAAAATTAACTTACAATAACCGTTTTTCAAAACGTTCTCTTTTTATAAAAAAATGCTTCTAAAATAATAATATTTTGCTTATATAAATAAAGACTTCTTCAGAGAGTCTTAACTGTTTTTTTTTAAAAAAAATTCACATTATTTTCAAAGTTACAACCAATTAAAGTAGTTATTGGCGTTTTTTTCTTACAATTTCTCCCCTCTGTTGTCGTAAAACATGGATAAACCCACTTCTAAGTTATATATTTCAAAAATTCTTGTTGAGACTCTGTACAGAGTTCTGAGCTATATACAGCAAAATATTTTTATAATGGAAGCATTTTTCACAAAAGGAGAATATTTTGAAAATGGGTCATTCTATGTTCATTTTTTGTCAAAATATTGTAAAATAACTTTTTTTTGTAATAATATTCTTAAAACAATTTTATATACATTTTCTAATCTAAGTGATACTAAATATCATAAATATTATCCATTTATATGCTTTTTCAAATTCACGGTTCCGAAAGTAGTCGGATACCTTAAGCCCTGCTTGTTGCTTCCAAGTGGCGAATGGTGCAACAGGGTGGTACTGGGAGAATTATATAGGAATTCTTTCTTCTGGTTGGGTCACCCTATGCCCGAAGCCATTCCTTAATGCCCAGCTGAAAGTACTTGGCACGATCAGACTGAATAAGAAGTAAGAAAGCCTACTTTAGGGTGCTCCAAATCTTTTAACCAATAGAAGCAGGACCATTCTCCTTTTTCCATGAGCCAGTCCAATTATCGCTGAACTTCCTTTTCACATTGATTGAGATGGAGATGTCGTTGATTGTTGTGGTTTGAGGAGAAATCGGAACACAGCATGGATAAAAAAGCCATTAAATCAGGCACGCAATGATTGCAAATAGGTATTTGTCGTAATTTACTTTTCTATTAAATTAAACATTAAAAATGAGTACGCCATGTAAGGACAAGATAAGCTGAAGGGTAACAATCAATTGGTACTTATCTGAAATGAGATGTAACCTCTCTAAGTTGCTAAAAAGTCCTCCGAGATCTTGTAACTTACAAATGGCTACACAAATATAAATGAAGCATTAGTTAATGTGACAATATAGTCTACTAGCATCTACTCCTTTCTATATTCATCTATATTACATAACCTCTTTCACTGACTATTTGCATACTTTTTGTAATGTTAAGTTTTTGAGTGGCGTTGTTCTAGCTTAAAGTGCCTATTTAACTGGATAAAATAAAACTCAAGTCATAGAAGATAGGCCTCGCGGATAGCCCATTGTTACACAATGATTTTTGTATCAAATCGCCCGTAAAGCAGAAAAATCAGGAATGCGTTCGAGACCTAGGAAGAGGGCCCAGTTCGAAAAAGATAGCAACATTCAAGTACAGACCAACTGACAAAATCTTTTAATATATTCTCAAAGTTCAGTTTCTGAAAGTTGTATCGAGTAATGGAAGAGTTTTCAAATACTTTTTGAATAACTCAGTTCCAAGTTTAAAACTTTCTTCCGCTTTTTAATTCCATTCCAACATCTGGGAGATACTTATCAGCCCCGTCATGGTTGCCATTTTCGAAGAGGAAGTAAAGCTGATCCCCTCGAAGTATATTTATTCCTTTCAAGTTTTTCGATACGGGTAAAAAAGGGGTTCCAATTGATTGCATTAAGGGAGAAAATACTTCTCGTTAGTTGCCTGTTGGGATCCGCTTATCGGATCATCGATCTCTTAGAAACTCATTCTATGATTCTTTCTGTAGCCTGTGATACAACAGGACTTCCATTAAATTGCATCCCTTTCGCTGTGCTAGTGTAGTGCTGCCTTCAGAGATATGGATGACATTTTGTTTGTTTGTTTTGTGTGCACTAAATCGTTGAAAGACTGCTGTATAAATGATTAAAGAATTGTTGTAATTGGATGGGTTTTAAAGTAAAAAGAATCAGAACTTATAGTTTAGTGTGTTTGACTTGGTGCGAAACAATTTTTTTTTAAAGTTTGAGATATCAGGAGTTTTTGTGATATTCGAATTTATTTAATAAATTCGAAAAAAATTTCTAAAGGATTTTCCCTCCCATTCCTCTTAACTAACTATTTAGGATTGCTTTTGTGCAATGTTTGATGTGAGAATTTCACCATGAGAAAGAACTGTGAAAATTGCAAAGGAGCATATTCCGGCGTAAAACGCCCACTTATTATTTTAAACTGCATTTCTCAACTCTTAGGAATATTCTTCATATAACATGTTTCCTTTTTTTTTGAAACCTTACATACATAAGAGCGATGCTCTTGCCTTTGGAAGTCAATTATTCAGGGAATAGTAAATAATTCTCTCTGTAAACAGAGTGGGTTGCATTCAGTGCAGTTGTGCACAAGAAGGTTATTCTAGTCTTTTGAGGAAAGCTGACACAAAATTTGGAGTAAGAAACCACTTTTGATTCGAATAAATTTGCTCAATTTAGAGTCAGATGTTTTCTCTAGCTCCAGGCATTTGAAACTATGATTACGAAATGAATTTAGAAAGATTGAATAAATCACATTTCTTTAGTTGAAGTATGGTTGTTATAGCACTCATTTTAGTAGTAAACATGAGTTCTACCAAACAAAGAAAAAAAAAAGTGTTAATTTTAAATACAAAGTCGCTCAATTTGCGAAAGAAAATAGAAATCGTACTGCATCAAAAATGCTTGATTTGGCGAAAGCTTCATACACAAGTAGAAGAGAAACGAAATCACCGTAATAAATATACCAAAGAAAAAGGTCTTTGTCTAAAATAGTAACAAAATGGCCTATCCTTGATGAAAGCGTTGCGAAATGGAACGTAAGAAAATTGCCAGAACGGATTAATCTAAAAAAAAAAAAAAAAACTGTGCGTACATTTATGAATGCCAATAAATAAACTAATAAATAAATAAAATAAAAATCTTTTAAGAAACTTTTAGCTGCTATATTGATTTACGGCACGGAATAATTTAGTTCTACCATAAAAAACAAAATGGTGAATTTTTCATGTTAACCAAAAATGAAAGTATATAATTAAAAAAGTTACAGCATTTACTTTTAATAAAAATCATTAGGTTACATGTGGAAACCTAATTATTTAATGCTAATCGTTTATTTATTTTTATACAGGGTGTTTACAAATTAGTTGGGAAAGTTCATAGGTTAAGAACTTTCGAAAAATTAAATGAAGTTAACCCGTTTAAAGTCAGATTAGTAGGAATATATTCTAAGTTTATTCATAGAGTATGTTAAGGTGTCCTAATGTAAGAATTTGGAGGTCGGAAGATCCACAAGCCATCCTAAAACAGGAAAAGGATAGTCCCAAGGTAAACATGTTTTGTGCGGTGAGTTCCTCGAATGTTCTCGGCTCATTTTCTTCGCTGAAAAGGCTGTTACAGAAAGCATTTACTTCAGCTCTTCTCAAACTGTGGGGTGTGCCTCTCTAGGGGGGCGTGTTAACCGTAGAAGGGGGGCGCGAGCATATTGTAAAGTCGAAAACAAAAGATTATTTCAAAATACTATTAATTTTTTGAAAGTAAAACAAACAAAATACGTTCTGTCATAATAAAAAAAAATATATTTACACTGATATAATACACTTATGAATGTATCAGTATTGCACAATGTACTTTATAATTATCTTAATAATACTAAGGTAAGAACAAGTTTAATAATTATCAGTGACAGCACCGGTAGGTTATATATAAAATTATATGAAAAAATTAACACTTATCCTGATCATGTACGGCTTATAATTAATCCCTTAACTGCTGATTAAAAGGTACGGGATTCACTCCCCAATGCCACCATTTTGCACGTATGCACGCATGTGTATTTGGGGGGGATGGAGAAAGGGAAAATAAGAAAATCCTCTGAAATAAGTAAATCCTTCTCAAACATTCTTAATTTATTGCATTCCAAAGTTTTCGGAATAATTTTATGGATAGTAGTGAATATATTTCGGAAAGACGTATATATACGTCCGGGGCAATTTACACACTGGCTGAGCGAAACGTTTATGTACGTCGGTGGTGAAGAGATTGAATTCATATTTTAGCTTTAGTGTCAAAGTATCGTATCATCGAATTCAATACATCGTTATTATATGGAGGGGGGGGGCCGATGAAAATTGTGATTGAATATTGAGTCGCAAGTATTAAAAGTTTGAGAAGCACTGATTTACTTTGAAACTACAGATTATTCTAATGTCAACCATCAAAGAAAAAAACGCCAGGAATTTACATTTTTACAATGGAATGGCCACCTTATCACTACCACAACTACATTACATCTTACTTCAATGTTGAGGTACCAGTTTGGATTGACCGGGGAGGTGTTAGTTGACGGCCATCACGATCACCACTGGATTTCAGTGTATGGGATTTTGTAAAGGATGGAGGGAACATGCTGACAAATCTGTGGCAAGAACTGATTCACCGATGAGACGTTTGCATAGTAACGAAAAGTAGTCATGCATCTGCGATATGGGTAAACTTAGACTATTTCTCTATCTTTCAACAATATGCACATTAATCTCTCCTCTTTAAATTACGTGCAGAAAATCATTCTTTTTGCCCAACTAATTTGTAGAAACACTATATTTACTATTTTTATATCCGGTAGTTAGTCCCCTTCCTGTAAATTTCTATCACACTTTTACATTAAAATTACGTGTTTTAGGTCAGAATATGCGGTAAGTAGAAATGTAGGAAATGAGAGAGGAGGAAGTACATAAATGAGAGATGGAGAAAAAGAGAGAGGATGACATTATATAAAAGAGAAGAATTTTATCGGAAGGGTTTCAAAACGTAAGTGCCTGAACCGTTATTTGAATTTTCTACTTAGGGATCACAAGATAATTTGTTATATTATCCTTATTTGCTGGAGTTGGTTTAATTTTTAAACTGCTATATTGTTACTGATTATTCAAAGATTGTGTAAACTGGATAAAGACTATGTCTGGGCTGTATTGAGTAAATATGCTTCTTACAATAAGTGCAATGTATTCGTCACAAATTAAATAGTAAATATGAGTAGACTAATTAAAGAGAGAAACTTTGAATCGGTGTTTAAGGAATATTTATCAAGAATTTTCCTTTATATGTTTAAGATTACCTCGTAAATATATTTAGATTATTTTCAAGAGTTATTAAATACCAGTATGTTAAATAACGATAAAGCATCGTTTCGAGTAAGTTATTTTGGAGAGCTTTCTGCAAAATGTGCATTATCATTGCTGATTTGATGACAAATAATAACCAAGAAATGGGTTACAACTAATGCGAAAACATTTTCAGAAATTCATTGAAGATCCTTTAAATAAATCATATTTCATTTACGAAGATTTGGTATTAACTTTAAATAGAATAACAAATATTTGGAAATGGAAACTTATATCACATTGCTACGAAACATTTCCGTAATATACTGGTTATCATAAATTAAGGAAAAATCGCAGAAATATGATTACTCACCCAATAATAAGCCGATCTCAATGAAATTTAAATATGTTGGTAAGTAAAAGGAATGAATGATATTACGTTATGCAAAATAGAGACGATGCAGCTGGAATACGTCATTTTCGAGGAGTATAAAAATGGATGTCTAAGAAAAAAGCGGCAATTGTCGCTGCGTGTCTGAGATCAGTAATCTTGTACAGTGAAACTGCAACAATAATCTCCAAGCATCATTTTTTTTCATTTAATTTATTTGCAAAACTCCTCATGCTCCACATTGCATAACATGAGGCTTACAGACGTAAGTAGTAACACAATTATATCATTTAAAACAAATTTGGAAAAAAAAAACAAACATTTAAGACAAAGACATAAAATAAAAAGGAAGAGTGGAAGTACACAAAAATAAACAAGGGGAGGTACGCCAATATCAAACTTTAAAAATCTATACAGTGAACAAATTTTCTTAAGACATTTAAGCTTTCAGTACAATTGACCAACAAAGATAAAACAGGTGGCCAGGAAATACCTAAGCCACCAAGCATCATTTGACAGAAGAACTGCGATGGTGAGCTATCATAAGACTAGAGGTAAAACAAAGTCTGATAGAAGTAACTAAGTGATTGAATATGAGTCCGTCTGTGACTCGTATACTTTGGCAACAATTTCTAACAGCGGATTAGGTGTCCAGAAGGTTCAGCCAAAGACGGTCACGCGTTACCACGAGTGCCGATGACAAATATTTGTCATGTACTCAAAGGAATAGATAGAACCACAACTTCGGCTTCTCGCTGCAAGCTCCAGGAGGTTGGTATGAAAGTTAACCGTGCTTCGAAGGCTTCACGAACGTGATCTTTATGCAAGGCAACCAGCCATTTGCGTCCCGCTTACGTCACGTCATAGGTGAGAAAGTTTGCATTGGGAGCATCAACATGTCCACTAGACGCGTGATCAGTGGACTATTATCTTTACGGATGAGTCAGGGCTTTGCCTCGAAAGCGACAGTAGGCGTATTTTCATTTGGAGAGAACCTGAAACTCGTTTTCATCCAATACACATCCGTGAAAGAGATACATACGGATCTGGCAGTGTCTGTGTTTGGGTTTGTATCTCTTTCTGCGGACGCTTAGACCTCCATGTTTTTTTCCTTGGGAATGTTAATGCTTGCACCTATAGGGATGAGATCCTGGATGCTTATGTGCGCCCTTATAATGGAGTAATAGGTGATGTTTTCGTGCAACAGGATGATAACGCGAGACCACTCAGAGTTCACATCATGGATGCTTATCTTGAGCAGGAAACGCATGCAGAGGCCAATTCGAACACCGACCCGCGGTCACTCGCCCCTGTTTTTGCTACCGTCGTTACTCGCGGGGTGTAAAGAACATCCCAAACTTTTAACACGTGTATTTAATTATGAAAATAAAATTAAGTCATTATGATACATATTTATAAAGTACAAGATGTTTTTGTATTATACAAATAAAGTTATTAAATTTATTGCATACAAATGAGACTAACATTAATTTAAACTAAACATACAAAATTTTCATTTTAAAACACATAATTTTATATTTTTTCGTAAACCAGTATATATAAAACGTATATACCAGTAATAAATATACTTTATAATTAATGAGATAATGATAGTAGAAAGACAAATAATATTTTAATCATTTTCCAAACATTCAGAGCAGACTGTATACAAATGCTCAACTTCTCGCGGGAGTTCTCAGCCCCCCAGATAAACTTTTGAAGGTCATTACATTCCAATCGTTCGAGAAAGAGGGATTGCATCAGGCCTGAAGGCTCAATGACCTAAAATGTGCAGCTACAGAAAAAATCATGGTTCTGCACATATTTTTTAGAATCCTGTGAGGATTTTCTTGTTGCTGGGGTGTACAAAACACCCAGCACGAGTGATCGCGGGTTAACAATATCGATCACGTTTGAGTCACTCCTTCTCCTAGGACCCTAGTCAAGCTTTCAACTGCTTTGGAAGAGCAATGACTCGCACTTCTTACAAAATTAATAGATCGCATAATCAAAAGCTTCCTACATTGCTGTATGGGGTGTATTGTTTTTTAGAGGGATCATATTCCATATTAAAGGTACTTTTCAGTCAGTTTTTTGTACTTTCGATACCAAACTAACACATCCAATTTGTCCATTGTATATATATGTTAATTTCTATAATATCGTAATTGTCTGTTGATTTCTTCTCATGCTATTTTATACCATCCTATGTGTTGTACAGTTTGTATAAGTTTCATTAAATTCTATGCATAACTTTTTGAGTTATCGTCATTTTTGTGATTTTACCTTAATTTATAACTAGTGTATTATAGTAATGGTAAAAAATCTATAAAGTACCTTTTATTGTATAAGTTTTTTTTTATCACTTGTTAAAAATGATGACGATAATGAATCTTTAATTTGTTTGCAGTACCCAGAAAGCTTTTTGGTATAAAATATATTTAACATTATCTGGTATACGAAAATATAGTGAAGCACTAAAAAAGAGCAACAAAGCAGCTAATATGCATTCAGGACACATTTTATATTTTGCTATCCTTACGTTACATAGGAATAAGAAATAAAGTATAAACTATTGTGTCTCATGTGATGTTAAATGTAAAGGAATAGTAAGTTTAGACATGATAGCAACCAAATTTTATCTAGAAGTAAAATATGTCTGATACTACAAGGCAGATTCGGATTTGAGTTGTCCGCCTTGGAATCAAAGCTGTCTCAAAGAATGTTCTCTGTATACAGGTGAAAAATTTTAAAATCTTTCTAAGGCAGTTACATTTTCAACCAAAGACATTTACAGTGTTGAAATAAGTTTTTGTTGTTATAATGGATGTCTGAACGTTCTACGAATACACATTTTTACTCTCTAACATATTTAAGTTAAAACAAATTTACTTCAATATCAAATCATTGTTATTATGACATATAAAAATGAAATAGTAACACATTTTTTAAGAAAATATTGATTGATTCAAATAAAATAAAATACGATATAACCCATACGTTAGTATCTGAAGAATTGTTCCAAATTGGATATTCATTGACGATTCATGCAGACAAACTTAAACATAAAATAAAGCCTTTTGTCTAATAAATATTATAAAGATGTGTCAGTTAAAGTGATTATTTTTATCAAATAAATGTATGAATATGTAATATTGCCAGGTACAAGTAAAATTATTATTTTCATATATTGAGAAATAATTCTTAAGGAAATAATAAGCTCCAATATATTTCTTTTTCAATAACTTAATCTGTGCAATTTGACCAATTTAATGTATTTTGGTTACATGTATCCTTTAATACGTTTCTAAATCAACATTAATTATCAAAATTAAGAACATTTTTTGTTTTTTACTGATCTCTTTAGAAGTTCTAGTTAGATTTTAACAAAATTACGCATGCAGATAGATTGATATAATAAGGGAAAAACATTCAACTGCTTTATTACATAGGCATAGTTCATCAACGTGTAGAAGTCTAGAAAAGAGATTACAAAATGGAATTAAAAAAATGGATGAGTATTCAGCATGGTCTCCTATTACAGTTCTACAATTTTTACTACTGGAATTCTTGAACGACAGGAAATAGTTATGAATCTTTGGTGGGTCACACTCCTCCAGCAACTAATGGATTTGATGGCTCTGAAAGAAGGGCTGTAGGTTGCATATGCTCACTCAAGACACATTGAATATACTTTACAGCAGGAATGGTCAACTGTGTTTTGTATACTATATATAGGTAGCCTTTTCCCTACTTAAATGTATCGCTATCGTCTTTTGTTGTCATAGGCTTTATAAAGATCACTTTTTTATTTATCAGGCCGTCTATTCAGTGTTTGATCTAAATATTAGAGTGGAATCAACCACACAAAATAAACTTTGCGATCGATATGTTAGTCTTCCCTGTACCGTAGGATTAAATTCTGGAAATTGATTTGGTAGGCCAATCCATCTTACGAAAATCATCACTTTCGAAAAATTCTTCAGTTCGTTGAACTTAACATGGATGACTATTGTCATTCACTAAAATGAAATCAGGGTAGTATTTTTATCAAAGAAAGGAGGTCTTTGCTCAGATTATCAGCGCTCTGCTGCTTTACCGGTCTTGTAGAAAAGGCAAGGGGTCCCTGATCAGTGGTGAGCAAGTATGTCTCACCGTCATGTTCAATAACGAACAATTCTGTTTCTCACTAATCTGTGTTCCAATACAGATATTGTCTGCACTGATTTAAGTAAAGGATTCTGTGTGCAGAAATAAACAAGTCTACGACAGAAACTCTTTCAAATAAGACACTATAGTGTAACCGTCTGGAATCAGTAACCATTGCAAATAAGGTGGTCGTATGAAATTAACGAAATTGCTGAGAAACTGTTGCTTTTTAGGTACGTCTCGCTGTATTCGAAAAATATTGATCCTTATTGGTTGGATAACATTACGCAGGTTTGTTCACTACAGACCTAATCTTATTAAACAATCTTCATAAACTGCGTACAAACAATGGTTGTTACATCAAAGTCCATAGCAAACTGGACTTAATTAAATTATTGTATTGTCATCGGTCCTGGACAAGTGAGCAAAATTTAGAATTATTTTGACCTTTAAAAGTGGAGAAAAATTGAGTTTAAAGATTCCGTTACATACAAGTGAAACTTATAAAAAGGTGTTAAAAATGGATGTTTGTATATATGACCTCGCTTCACTCCAATACGGTTCGCATGTTCGTCTGCAAATTGGCATGTATATGCATTTTTTTGTGGAGAATGTTTTTGTGCCATCCTCTTTGTTGCAGCTCCCCATCAGGTGGCGCTACAGCATATCAACTTCTGCACCATTCACGGAGCGTTATGAATAAAAAAAGTCCTTTTTATCAACTATTACATGTACAGACATAAAATTTAACAAAAATGTTTTTTTTCCTTGTTCATCTGAGATATGCAAAAAGGGTGTTTTTTGTTTAATTTACAATTCACGTAAAATTAACTCATTAAAACTTCTTTATCCTTCAATCTGTATTGTTTAATTTTTCAATTCACCCGTGCTACAAACGGGTATACTCAGCTAGTAGTTTTATAAAGTATTTTTCACACAATTGTGATCCACACTCACATGTAATCTTAAGTAATCAACATTAAAAAGTTGCATCATTTTTTTTTAAATAGGAACATTGCATTTACCTTATTTTCAAAAATTTGATTCACTCTGCACATTCTCTTAATTTTGAATATCAAAGTGAATCATAATTTAGTATAAAAATGAGTGAGAGAGAGAGAGAGAGGAATGCTGATGAATGTATTAATGATCTTCCGAACAGAAATTGAAAGTTACATAATGATTAATCTTTTTAACCACTTAAAACTAAAATCATATAAAATTGTTAAAAAAAATTTTTTTTAAAGATTTATTTTTGTTGCGAATTCTAATAAAGTGTGTTAAATTTTGCTACATTTCTAATAGACCCACAACAGCTAGAAAATGTACCAAAAGCATATTATTAAAATATAGATAATATATTGGAAGTAACATATGAATCAATTTAGAGGTACAGAAAGTTGTATTGGAAAGCACTTGTACCTTGAACTACATTTACATTTTTCCAAAAAACACATGGATGACATTACTAATATAACTCTTAGTTTACATTATAAATCTTTTTGTACCATAAAAAATACTTTGAATATTAACAAAACTGTTTGGGAGCTATTTATTCGTAAATTGAATTTAAAATTATTTTTTTTGTACTAGTTAACCCCAATTAAGAAATGTTTAATACAACAAAAAATATAATTGCAATCTCTTACCTTTTTTAGAAGAAAAAAAAAACTATACATTTGAATTTCTAAACTAATAAGCTTTTCTTCCTCTTCTCAAACAGGGAAGAGCTCGATTTTTCTTTAAAAAATGCAATTATTAAATCAATTTGATACTTCTTGAACCAAGATAATTATCGAAATATCTCCTTCGCCAAAAAGAGCTTTTTTATTAAGAAAAACACATAAAATAAAAAGATATGCAATTACTTTTTTAACGGCTTAGTAAGAAACGGTGCTTTTAATTAAAAGAGGAGATCTAAAAATATCTCATATTAAATTGAGTATAATTAAAAACCCATTGAATATTAGGATTCAATGTAATATTATATAAAAGTACTTTTCTATTTTATTCAAAATAATATTTCTAGCTTTGTAACTAAATATATTGTATGCTATAAAATATGTGTTTCATTATAAAATATGTTTCAGTTTAAAATTCTTATTATGACTGTAGCAGATCTTTCTTACACATTATCAAAGAAGTGATTGAAATTAAAGCAATTATGTTTACTGAAATAAAAAAATTTATTTCGATAAAACGAAGTTCTGATGTTCCTGGATATCATTTAAATCTATAAAAAATAAAGGAATAAATGTTTAAGGTACAAAGGTGGACCTGTAAAAACCCCATAGATTTTAAAGGATACATGGAAATATAAAATTGATGAAAATTTTTGATAAGTATTAATTCAGAAAAATATATATTTTTACAAATGTTTCCTTTATATTTGTGTGATTCACTTTTTTTTATTGAATATTAAGAAAACTGTTTTCTGAACACAACGAAAAATTGGAATTTTCGAATTATTTATATTGTATTATTAACTTCAAAGCATTTTGGGATTCACTTTTTCTTTCAAAGTGGGAATTTTTTGAATATTTCATATAAAGAAAAATAAATAAATAAATATTTTTAAAATACGAACTTTTGCACGCTTTTTTCTTTACATTGCATCTCATAGAAACTGAAACTGCTTACCTATCTTTCAGCTGTAATTTGTCCTCTTTTTTCAGTCTTATTTGAAGTTGAGATGATTTGCGTAATTGTTTCTTGCGCGATTCGAATACTTTTAGAAGTTTCCAAATTAACTATTTTGGACTTTTAGACTAATTATAATGCAGAAAAACTTAGCTTTCATCAACTGATTGCAAATAAATATATTTTATTTGTAGACTATTTTACTTTTGAGATTAAAATGACAAACGAATAAAAAATAACAGAAAATTCATTTCCACATACTAGTTACGAATTCTTCCTCTTACTGATGAGTCACTCATTTTTCAAAGTATATTCTTTTCGAAAAGCTTATTCATAAGGATTTTACAGCCTAAAACATTTACGAAAAAGCCCTTTCATGAGGTTGTTGTTATTTTACTTAATTTTGATGTTAACTAATGTGTAGTTGCATCGTTTTATGAAATTGATATCCAGGATAATACTAAAAAAATATCGGAATAAAATTGAAAAGAAAAACGAATCCTTTGGAAAGAAAACCTTAGAAAAATTATTTTTAATTACGTATTTTTCTTTAATGAAGGGCTTTTCAAAAATATTAAATTGAATGTTTTGCTGGAGAACAAAAAGAGTAAAAAAATAATGCCTTTCACCATTACTGACAAGAAATTTGTAGCGGCTTATACCAAGATTTATTAAGAGCAATTTTTTGATATATTTGATTTCTTTCTGAGTTGTTTATAATTAAATAACCATATTATTTTTTACATCAATGTGGTCATAGAAAATTAATACATATTATTACAATATTCTGAGAAATTTACGAGATGCTTTTATAATATATTTTCAATGCATTATAAAAAATATGTCAGAATTTTTAATTTTCCTAAATTTGTTTTTCTTGGTGACATATTTTAAATTTTTTTAACATGGAAAAGTCACATTGATTAATTTCTTTCTTGAATCACTTTTTATATTTTACAGTATTTATGTTTAATATATTTATCTTATATATATGTTACCGTTAAAGTGTATAATCCAGTTATTTCATAAAATAACTAGACATGTCAGTTAAAGTATATAATGGATGAACAATTTCCTACTTTATCTAGTTATTCCATAAAATATCTAGTTATTAAAATAACTAGTTATTCCAACGTTTCTCAAACTGGGGGGGGGGGCGTGCCCCCCTTGGGGAGCGCGAGCATATTGAAAAGTCGTAAACAAAAGATTATTTATAAAAAATTACTAATTTACTGAAAGTAAACAAAACAAAAAATACATTATGATATAATAAAAAATAGAATACACATTTACAGTGATATAATACACTTATAAAAGCATCAGTACTGCACAATGTATTTCATAATTAATTTAACAATACTAAGTTAAGAACAAGTAAATAATTACGAGTGATCAATGGTTGTGTCATGTATAAAACTATATAAAAAATTAATTCTTATCTTGATAATTTGTACGGTTTATAATTAACCTCTTTACGGTATCCCTTAACTGCCGATTAAAAATTATGCGATTCGCTCCCCAATGCCACCGCTTTCCACGTAGGCGTGTTCATGTGATGTTTGAGGGCGGGGAGACAAAAAATAAATTAGCAAATCCTTCACAGACATTGTCCTTTTATTGCATTCCAAAGCCTTCGGAATAATTTTATGGATAGCATTGCACAGAGAAGATTGTACTTTTGACAGACATATATACGTCCGGGAAAAAATAGTTGTTTAGCTGAGTGAGACGTTTATATGCGCGGGTGGAACTTAAGAGCTTTGAATCCTGTTGCAGCTTTAGCATCAAAGTATCGTATTATTGAATTCAATACATTGTTATTGTATGGAGGGGGCGGGGCGATGAAAATTATCATTGAATATTGGATTGCAAGTATTGAAAGTTTGAGAATCACTGAGTTATTCCATGAAATAACTAGTTATTCCATGAAATAACTAATTATTCCATGAAATAAGTAATGATAGAAGGTTACAGTGAAAAATAAACAATTTAAAAATTATTTTATAAATTGATCTTAAATAGCTAAAACCTCTGGAAAAATATATTTTATCCCTATTATATGGATGATCAATTGATAGATAATAAGGAAAAGCCGATGTTATAACTTATTATTGCTCTCATATTGCTAACATTAGCTAAACAGAAAGGAGAAAAAAGAATTTGTTTTGCATGTGTTACTGGCACAATTAACTTTTCACTCCTTGAACTTCTAAGATGTCATAATTCTGAAATAAGCAATCATCGTGTGGTACTTTTTTTTCTATGCTGTTTTAGCACTTTTTACTTCTGCTATCAAAGTCAATAACTTTTCACGATTAAGTGCGGCACTTTTTTCTCTTTCTCTTACTCTTTTTAATCTAGATTCAAATATCAATCTTTTTTATTTACAGGTTAGTTTTCCATTCTTACAGAAATCATTGCTTGAAAAGAGGTTGCAAAAGTATTTGTTAATAATTCAAAATGTAAAACATAGCATAAATACACTGTCTAAATTCGTTTAAAGCCAACAAAATGAATGACACGCACACGTCATTACAAAGCATTTCAAAACTGATTAAAATCAGCTAGAAATGGCTCAAAGAACTTTCAAGTGCTATTTTTCATACATTAACGATCAAGTAATCGTTATTCTATGCAATACCTAGTTAAATCGTGGATTTCAATTATTTTATATACTTTAACTGGCTTGTCTGGTTACTCCATGAAATACTTAATTATTTTACGAAATAACGGATTTCACACTTTAACGGTAACATATATAATAAACAGAGTATGTATTTATAGAATATATTTTGGAACATGCAATATAGGTATTTATTTTGTGGACATTATGTAGATAATTTTTTCCTTTCCTTAGATTCTTTGAAAAGCTACCTAAGAAATTATTTTCGAAATGGATCAACATATCATGTTCGAATTTTTATTTATTTCCATTTATAGAATGAATTATTTTTTTTACATTGCTTTATATATACAGATAAAAGACACAACTAAAGAAATAGCTAAATATGTGTGAGAGAGATATTTATGGTAAAGCATTACCTTTACAAACTATTTCTTCTCAAACCTGACATTTCTTCTCCAACATTTGAAGGGCTTTAGTTACAGAGAGTGTGCTAGCACTGACCATGCAGTTAAAAACATTATTTGAGTATTGTATGTTTTTCTCTGAAATTTTTCTAAAGACAATTAAATTATATGTTTGGATTATGAGTTATGATCTAATTTCAGTTAGATGAAAAGAACTGGAAATCATCCAAGGAAAGGAACTTATTGTTAGTAAAGATATGTGATGCATATGCCGTGATTGTAGTGAACATTGCTGAAAAAACAAATGAAAGTTATGTTTTTCTGAGAGTATCCACAATCATATTACCAAATATTTCATCAAACTTTCTAAAAATTCATCTAAAAACGCTTCTATTTTTACACCATCTAGAAGAATTAAAGGAAACAAATTCGGGAAAATTTTATTGTGTTTTTGATAAATAGAAGATTATTCTCTGACTTTCGTAAGTCAGCAAAGAGCAATAAAAATTTTGTGTTAATATCTTATAATATCTGTATTAGGAATATATATTTTAATTACAAATATTATATATTATGAGGAAAACGAATGTATTCAATAAAATGAATTTTTATTTACAAATACTACAGGGTATCCGAGCTTAAAGTATCTAAAAGTAATGGCTTATTATTACGGAACTACCCGTAAGAATGTAAGAAACTATCCATTCGAGGATTGGAAAACCCTCCGAGATATTTTGGTCTAGTCCGATCGGCTGCAAGTGCGCAAATTACTCGGCAATCGCAGACGATAAACTTGTTACACTGACTTCATTAGTTAAAATGTGGACGCCACAGAAAAGGGTGCAGTGCGTACTTTTGTTAACGGAATTTAAATCAGTCACACGTGTACAGCGACGAGTTCGAAGAGAATGGACTATCGATACTCTGATATTAAAATCTATCCACAAAAGGGAAAAGACTTTAAAGGAGACAGGAATTTTTGTATCTCAAACTGGCAAGTATCCTTAAGTTTTCGTGATAGAAACCAATGTTGATCGTGCGTGTGATTCATTTTGTAGGAATCCTGACAAGTCTATTAGGCAAGTCTGTTACGACATTCCTTTCTTTTCGAACATGTCGCTGTACAAGCGTGACTGATTTAAAAATTCCGTAACCGAAGTACACACTGCACCTTTAATTATGGCTTACACATCTTTACTCATGAAGTCAGAGTAAAAATTTTATTGTTTGTGATTGCTGAATAATTTGAGCACGTGCGGCCGATCGGACTAGACACAAAATATCTCGGAGGGTTTTCCAATCCTCGGATGGGCAGTTTATTACATTCTAATGGGTAGTTCCGTAATAATAAGCCATTACTTTTGGATACTTTAAGCCAGGACACTCTGTATTATATATTATGATGAAAATGTATGTATTCAATAAAATGAACTTATATTTACAAATACTATTTAAAGGATTTTCAAAAATAGTAAAATAATCTTATTCGCCATTGCGTTTTATCATGTAGTTCATTGACTTATGACAAAAATTAAAACATTTATCTGTGGGGAGGAATTTTTTTTTTTTTTTTTTGGATTTTTCTTTAAATATCACAACAAGCATCACAAAAGTAATTTATGACATTTAATACGTATTGCATTTGTAATGTTTTATTCAAAGTAGTCAAAAGAGACAGAAAATGTCTACCTACGACATATAACTGAGAAATCGTTGAGTAATGTTAAGTGGTTTCGAAAAAAAATGTGAAGTATGTATGTAATTATAAAAAACATAGAAAATATT
>BMAV01012394.1:781918-803747 GCA_019973955.1 Trichonephila inaurata madagascariensis | reverse complement strand
AAAAAAAAAAAAAAAAAAAGCAGCAACATATATTCTACAAAATTAAGTTTATTAGATTACATTTTTTATTTATACAAATGTATATGTGCATGTATTTAATAAAAATCAATGACAGAAAAATATTCGCAAAATTTTAATGAAATTTAATGCAAAATTTTCAATTCTTTTGAAAAACATAACTTTTATTGATTTTTTGGAAAATGATCTGCTATCTTTCTTTGGATTTTCTTTTTTGAGCATCAAATTGTCATTAAAGTTTTCGATGTCGTACATTTTTTTAAATTTATTTTACCATTGGAAAGTGCTTCTAAATAACTACGCATACTTTTCATCACTTATTATCATTTCATTTCATTTTTGTCACCTGAACTCCAACAATGATATCTTTTGAGCTTTGAACAAATTCCAAAATGTCTTTGTCTGCCATAATTGCAGCTGTACGCAGATTATCATCTTCTGCAACGAATTCTTCCGATGTTACACTAGGGCAGTCCAATAATACATAAACTTTCTCAAACATTTCATTAAGAGTCTGGTGTTATCCGCATTTTTTGCTCATTCTAGAAGGACATCTTTTCGCATTAAGCGATTTTTCATTTTGTGTTTAGAGAAAAAATGCATAGAAATAGATAGTAGTTTGTTGGGACCGTTTATTATTTCGTGTTAACTGTTATTTCGTCTTATACGTATTCCACTGTATAAGGAAACACTAACAGACGTATTGAAAATATCAAGCACTTCAGAAAACCTGTTAAAAATTTTACAACGCTTATATAGTTAGAAGTTATCAAACTACACATTCCATAATTTTATCCTCAATTAAGCAAATGTTTAGTAAATTTTTCATTCTTACAAAATAAGAATATCAGAAGTTTTTAATTTTTTAATCATCGTGGCTATCTGATAAAGGTGACGTCCTAGAAAACTTGTTCCAAATAACTTTCATCAAACGAAGGGACTGTCTGTCTACTAAATACCCGCAGAAACAGTAGATTTTTACAAAATTCTTTATTCTTCGTAACTTTTTCTTTTCCGATAGTGAAATTATTAATTAAATTTTTGCAATAATGATTCTACTAATTTTTTATTTAGTTCACATTATCCAAATATACAGTTTTGAAGCTCTTAGTATAATTACAGGGCTCATTTAGAAATGAGGTCATTAACAAGAAAAAGCTTTTGTAATTTACTGCAAACTTAAAGAATTTCTTGAATAAATTTTGCTAGTTTTTGTTCCACATCATTATCCCCTTCTGGACTTACAACGACATCTTAAGTTAGATTAATAACATTCTCTGTCACTTAAGACATCATCCATAAATAATTAATGTAAATCATCATGGTTGAATATATTAAAATTATCCAAGCCAGTTTCATGTGTCAATGTAATGATTTTATTTGACAGTGTGCATGTTTGAATGGTTCTATTATCAGACACACATAGCGAACAAATCTATATCCAACAAGCATTGGATGTTATTGGTTTAATTTGAGTGAAAAGATGCGGCATGAATTAAACCATAGGTTCACAAAGTGGTTCCTATGGATCCCTGGGGGTCCTTGTAACTGCTGAAGGGGAGGGGTTCCTTGGAAAATTGAAACTAATTTAGAAGTGCGAGGACAATGTTAGAGGGTCCGTGAAACGTTTAACATAAAGTAAAATACATTCGTACCTCCTATTAACGAATATCACGATTTACGAATTTTCTCTTTCCCCACTAAAAATGAAGGCACAAAACCCCCTATTTAACGAATAATAAACCCCGATTTAATGGATTACTTCAATAGTTAAAAATTTTTTTTATTAGCTTGTATTAGAAAAAATTGTATTTTTTTCCCCTTCAAATGATACCTTTTTGTCCGGAAAAAAAAGAAGGGATTTTTCTTGCGAGTAGCAAATTTCTACGGGAAAGAGTCCAGACCATTATTAAACTTTACAGATGCAGATGAGTTATGAGTGTAACCCATCGTGTGAGTTTTGAATAGGACAGGAAACTCCTTTCTTATCTCATCCCACTCCACAACGAAAGGATATTTTAAAATTTTAACGATTATGGAACATCTGATGACGGTGTAACTGACATCCTATCGGTAACATCCTATCGGTGTAACTGAATTTTGGGAAATTGTTGATTTGTAGGAGCCAATGAATAATGATTCTGATGCAGAAATTAGTACTGAAATTATAATAAAAACTGGTATATTTTCTAATGCTTTACATTGTTTGGAAACTGAAAAAATACCTAAAAAAATATGATGCAAATGAAGCAGTATTTTCTTCCCCGAATAAAGTCGAAAAAAGAAATCTTTCGAGTCAAGAATCAAAAAGATTGTCAAACATCTATTAGTCAGCATGTCAAATTTCTCCAATTAATTGGTGCGTAATAAATCACTAATAGTATTTTTAGCTGTTGAAAGAAAAAAGCGTAATTTCTAACTGTGGATATTTTTTGTGTAGTTGCTTATTATAGCCTTTCAAAGGATAAGCACTCAAAATTAGAATTTTATTTGAACCTCGATATAACGAATAACTCCGATTTAACGAACAAAATGCTTATCCCGATGGATTCGTTAAATTGGGGTCCGACAGTATTTGTAACCCATTTCCTTTATTATGAAAGTTAAATTAAAACTAGCACTGATTATTACGAGTTAAAAAAATGGCATAAAAATTAGAGTTAGAATTTTTTTTAGATAGGTGCATAAAGAACGAGTATTGATAAGCTTCGCACGGTTGAAGTCGGGGCGATTGCAGATGCGGCCCTCTCTCTGTGAAGATTTATAAAGAAACGGAATATTGATGTTACTTGCAATACAATCTAAAACAGTCGTCTTCAAACTGTGTTCCATGGAACCCTAGGGTTCCCCGAGGCATACCCAAGGGTTCCATAAGTCACAATAAAAAATTGAAAAGAAAATTACAAATGTGTCTGCAAAATGGATTCAAGTTCTCTATGAAATTTGTTTTATCACAAATTTCTAAAGCTCATTTCACTCATTAAAACTGAAAAAAGTTTATTTACACATGATATAATTTATTTTTGCAGTAATTTTTAAACCTTTATTGTAACATAACAAAAAAAAATATTTAAATGTTTTTTTTCTTTACATGGGCCACCTACTAGATTGTGAACATTTAATTTCTGCTATCCCTGGTTCTCCGGAATAATTTCACATTTGTTAGTGCAAACTTTTGTACAATTAAGTAGTTTTCTAATGGAAAATGCACCTTTTCATATTTGTAGAAAAAACACGTATAATGAAAGAGAGGGAACAACTTATCGTCATATCAATAGATTCGATGCTAAAATCTAAATTGAAGCGAGAACAGCTCCTAAATTTTAGGTTGCAAATTCATACAAAATACGCAGGATTTTTCTCGCATCCATAAACATTGCAGGACAAAGAATTTAAGTGAAAAATATTTCTTAACATGAATAGCTACAAAAACAAAATATAAAAAAAGAATTAAATTCAAAATATGAAATGCACTTGTAGATAATTTCAGTGCGCCTGGACATCGACAGTTTGTGTAAGAAAATCAAGCACATAATCGTTACTAAATGTAATGCCTGGGTAGGTGACACAGATTAAAATCATTAATGTGTGAGTAAATTATATTATAATATATTACGTTAGAAAATTTTAATAAAAAATACTGTATTTTTAAAATTGTCTTTCTATAAAGTACCTATAACATGGTGCTCTATTTTAAATATTATTTAAAGAAATATTCTTCTAAGGGGGAGGGGAATAAGGTTCCCCGGAAACAGCTTACAGTTCTAAGGGCTCAAAAAAGTTTGAAGATCCCTAATCTAAAATATAGCAGTATAAAAGAGTCGTGCATTAAGTTTTTAGTTTAGTTTTGCTCATAATCCCGATATATGGCACCGATATTCACTTCAAATATTGGGATCGAGTGCAACAATCTTCTTAATTTAGAACAGAGAGCAATATCATTCTTTGTACATGGAACCAGGAAAAAAATATATTCCTATATTTTAATGCACAAAAGTAATAATTTGAATAAATACTACTTCAAGTATCCCAATGTTTCATTTATACTTTGTTTTTACGTCAACATTTACCATTTTTTTTCAGGACATCAAAGCTAAGTTTATAATTTTTTTTATAAGAGTTGCCCATATGAAAAGTGGACAAGTTCAGTAAAAAAAATGATTTTATTTGAAATCAAAAGAAATCGCTCTGGGGGTTGTAAAACAGGTCCCCTCGTATCGGCAACAAGTATATGTCTTCACTCTAGAAAGATGGTGATTGATTCTTCAAGGAAGTCATGCCCAGCTTTCTTCACTTCACCATCCAAATACAAATGTAATACTGTCTTTCGACAACAAGTATATGTCTTCACTCTAGAAAAAGATGGTGATTGATTCTTCAAGGAAGTCCTGCCCAGCTTCGTTCACTTCACTATCCAAATACAAATGTAATATTGTCTTTCGACAACAAGTATATGTCTTCACTCTAGAAAGATCGGGATTGATTTTTCAAGGAAGTCCTGCCTAGCTTCCTTCACTTTACCATCATATACAGATGTAATACTGTCTTTCGGCAACAAGTATATGTCTTCACTCTAGAGAAAGATCGTGATTGATTCTTCAAGGAAGTCCTGCCTAGCTTCCTTCACTTCACCATCCAAATACAAATGTAATACTCTCTTAAGTGGCCTAAAGACCTAGAAGTCACAAGGTGACAAATCTGACTGTACGGTGGATGTTCTAAGAATTCCCAAAGGGTTTTTTGAAAGTTGCCTTGGTTTTACGGGAGAAGTGTGGGTGGACATTGTCATGGAGATCTGAAATATCGTTAGCTGCCCTTCTCGAAAACTTTAACACCAACCGTTCCAAGACGTTCGACCTAAACTCTGCTCTTAGACTGATACTATCAGCCGATAGATGTCCGCTTTAAACTCATCTCCTTCAGTCAGAAACCATACTACCCACATGTTGTTCCGATCTGGACGCTCGACTTTACTTTCGATTAATTTCCTCTACCACTTACAGGTTTCACTGCTAAACATTGCATGCGGTGAATACTTCCTACCGTCCTTCGTTTCCCTGTTTGGTGGCTCTGCTATAGATGCTCTCATTCTGACGCAATCGTATAGGTCCACTTTTCATTTGGGCTTCCCTTATATTATGCATTGAAATAGAGTTATTTCACTTGGGCTCTGTTTTTGGTACAAAAGGGGCTCCATGGGAACAGTAAGTTAGCGAACCACTGAATTGAACAATAAAAAAAAGTAGAAATAAAAAAAAAACATTTACTTTTAAGTACAAACAAATTTTTTAATTTATCCAAGATGAATTAGCAAGTTCGTTGAAGTTTAGATGAAGAAATGTTGCACAACTTTAAAATAGCATAAAAATCAACAACACATAAAGACACTTTACAGTATATATGAAACAAAAAGTTGAGTGTTTTTTCTCGGGTGCCTTTTTTCGTCGCTGAGACGTGGTAAAGTAATCTATTTCACTCCTTTAAAATCAACTTTTCCTCCATAGAATTTCATATACTTTTTCAAAATAGGGTTGTGCTCGATGATTTTTTCTTGCATGATTTTCAGATATTTAAGACCAAAATGTTATTTTATGTGAGTTTTTATATTACACATTTAGGGGGACAAACAGATATGAGATATAGACGTCCCTTTTAAAGATCAAAGTGACCACAATGAAGTCACAATTTTCTTAAATATTAGATGGATTAACTAGAGAGAGAAACGGGTTTTATCTAGAAATTAATAAAATAATTGTTATTTTTTCCCTTAAAAATTTATGTATCTCAAAAATATTTTTAATGGTTTTATTCAGAGTTTAATCATGACATAAACGTTAGTTCAATGTTTCACATTTTGTATTAATTATTTTAATGATCTTGAGAATCTTTTTGCGCTCGACGTAATAAACCCATATTAGGGAAAGATACTTTTTACAGATTTAAAAATGTGGTTTAAAATATTTGATGCACATTCGGTTTTTCGCAAAACATCAAAGTAATATAAAAGAGTGCTAATTTGATTCACAATTTATTAAAAAGTTTAGTTTCAAAATTATTTGAAGAAAAAATTTTATTTGACACATATAACTCCCGCAAAACAGCAAATAAGCTTGTAATACAGCAGTAACTATTGTTCAAATTTAAAAGGAAAAAAAATTATTTAAATTAAAACCCCCCATAAAATGCCGTTTATTACCTTAACGTTCTCATGTTGTGTATTTTAATACAGATTGAAGATTTTTTAAAGTAATTTATACATTATTGTCTACTATGTTTCCAGTTTGGATGTTAAATATGTGAGTTAAAACTATTATTTAAATTAGAAGTTTGCAATACTTTTTATTTGTATTTTAAATTTGTTTTCTGATTAAAATATTTTACATTCCTTTTTTGGTTCTAATTTATTTTTTCATACGTTTATGTTTTTATCTACCTCTCTCTCTCTCTCTCTTTATGTAAAAAAAATCCCATTAATTTTCTCTTGGGGGATTTGAATTCATAATGGTCTTGAGATCTCCAAGACTTCGTGTGATAATTCTTTTCTAGTTTTCCCACCTAAAACCGGATTTAACTATCTCTGTAACTTTATCTCCCTCAAAACTAAAAGTTCAACGTTTTTAAATTAAGGATGATGTAATCTTGCAACACACTCACCCGAGTATCTGGCCCAATCAGAAAAGCATCTATCGGAAATCATATGATTTTAATAGCTTCCGGTTAACCCTGAAAATAAATAGATGAGATCTCTGGAGAGGACAATAAATGTTTTTGTGAATGTCCTAAATGTAGTGTGTGGTTGTTCGCGTGTATTTGTGTCGTGTTTTGATACTGTTCGTTGTGTGTAAAATACATTTTGGAACTAAAACTACCAAACATTTTCATCCTTTGCAAGACTACAAATAAATAAATTGAGTCCATTCATGAAAAATGTCTTATTTCGAGTACAATTAACACATATATGTACTCATTAACCATACTTAACCATTGCTATAAATCTAACAAAACTGAACAATTAATAAAAATATAGCAAGTACATAGCAGGTATAGTAATGCAATATAGATTGAAGTTAAAAACTACCACAGTAACATACTAGCAAACTCTCGTCTTAGGTATTATAAGTGTTTATATTTCTAACTTAACTCAGTGGTGCAACAGCCCATGAGGGTCAAGACCTACTGTGCCGATCTCAGTTTTCGTGACCTTGGGCCCTGATTTGCAGTTCCAGTCAGGTGGTCAGTCTGGCGCGGAATCTCCAGTGTTAAGTTCCAAGCCTTGATACTCATTTATCGACTCACTGAAGGAATATAAGGCTGAGTAGATCTTGCCCAACCCGGAGTTTGAACCTCAGAAGTGTGATGCACTACTACTCAGCCACTGGGCTTCATATATATTTTTCTATTTGTGTTAATTACTGATTTAAATACAGTTATTGTATGAACTTTCAATTTGAACCAAATACAATCCCATTTTCCTCTTCTTATTATAGTATTTTTTTGTCTGAAATCAAAGACTGCTGAATCATTTCTAAGAAACAAATTCTAAGCACTTAATTATTTTACGGAATGCAAAAGATACTTATGAATCTCAACTTCATTTGTGTCTTTTAGGAATAGTTAACAGTGATGGATTTAGGTTGGATGGCGCCCTAGGCCCAAGATAATCTAACGCCCTTATATATAACAATAATAATAATAATAGTAATAATAGATTCAAACTAAATTTAGGTGTTGAATTTAGGCATGAACTATATATATATATATATACATATATATATATTTTGAATAACAACTAAGCATACAATTTAGAATAAATTGCTTTTAATTAAGAAAGAAATCGTATCTATCTAATTAATCGATTCAATTCCAATTAATTGAAACACAATCAATTTCAAATTTTTGTCGCCTCGAAAATTTTGGCACCCCTAAAAATATGCCACTTTAGGCCTGGGTCTCTCGGGCCTAAGCCTAAATCCATCACTGAGAGTTCAGCATAGCTATAGTCCTTTGTTGGGTTCATAACATTACTTGGAAAGGAAAAGAGGTTTCATCCATTCCATTAGGTAAGAAAATGTTCCTCTTTAAGCGTCTATTAAGATTCGTTAATCGGATCATTGATCTAAATTTAGTGAATCGTTTTAGCTAATCTTTGAATTTTGAAGATACAGTAGAGCTCCCACTACATCGCATCATTTACGATACGTTAGAGCAATGCTTCTGGGAGTTACTATTGTGCATTGTACTGAAAGAGAATCTTAAGTGCTTATACAGAATGATATTTAAAACAGGGGGAATGTTTTAGTATTGTAGTGCGAAATATTAGAACATCGTTTCATTAGTTTTAGCTATTAGAGCTCTGGTCATTTTTGAAGAATATATTTTATAGCTTTTTTGTGAGAAAAGACTTTAAATCGTAAAAGATAGAAAAACAATATCAAAGAAATTGGAAAAATTTGGACAAATATTTAAGGCATTCTTGATTAAGAAGTAGTAATAAATTTAAAAATAAGGAATAAAATTTATTCTAGAACGTTTTAATTCATAAAAAATTTCGAATATTACCGAAATTTATTGTTATGAAATTTATTTATATTTAAAAGAATATTGAAAAACTGGTGTCTGTACTATTACCACTTACAGTAAATATATACACACATATATAGTAACCCAGTACTCTATTAGCACATATGGTAAATAGTAAAGTATGCATCACGTTAAAAATTTCATCAGAACTTCTTTTGCACTTCTTCATAGGCATTTCCATTACTTTGTCTATTATCAGCAAAATACTTGAATTAAGACACTATGAAAATTTAACAAAATAAATTTGTAAAAAGCTCTAACGAAACGATGTAAATTCATTTTGAAGTACTCTAGTTGTATGTATAAATAAACTTTTTAAAAACTCATGGAGTTCAAACATAAGAATTATAAATTTTATCCTTAAATAATGCAGCGAGTTAAAGCGCTCTTGCAAAGACTCTGAATTTAAAAAAATAAAAAAGTAAATTACATTTGACTTTGTGATGAGCACTAAAACTTCTAAGACTTTTTTAGTATAAACTCTGATACAATATATTGAAATTACCATAGTTTATCAGTTACAGAAATTCGATGTATGTGAATTCCTTGATAAGATGTATTTCTTTTATTTTTTCTCCAAAAGGAAGCGCGTAAAGAAGCAATTAGTTGCCAAAAATATTTTGCAACAGTATTTCAAGATATTATATTCATTGGAACAACTTATAGTAGATATTATTAGAGCAATTTTTTTGCTGTGCCAATATTTTTTTAATTGTTGAAGAAAACTGTAGAATTAGTTTTTAGAACTGGATTTTACTGACAAGTTTTTTGTTTTTTCATCTCGATTACAATTAAAAAAAAGGGTAAATTGTTAACTCTTAGTAATTCATCAAAGGTAAGTTTAATAAATGCATATATATATATATAAAGAAAACCAATTGATATTAGGTGTTGTAATAATTTAGAAATACACAGAAATAAGCGAGGAAGAACAAAAGATAATAACGATATTATTTTCGTGAAATACGTTAAAAAAATTTTATGCTCTTTCTATTTATCCTTATGAGCATTGCCGAGTTTAATAAAGGTATACTCTCCTCGTTAGCTTCTTTTCATTAATTTGGTAAAGGAATTTCCACTGAGACATAGATAACAGTACAGTAGTGTTTTTAAGAGGAACAAAAACAACATTGAAATTCCATTTTATTATTTTTACTCTGCTGGGAATATTTGACAATTTTTTTTACACTTCGAAGTTTTTATTTACACGTACTTTTAACTGTAAATTCACAATTAATACTATTGCAGAGCCTACAGAAACATTTAAATAGGATATATTTATTTATAGAATTTCAGTCGATATAAAGACGTTCTTAATCATGTATTATAAATTATTTATCACAGTGACACATTACATTTACTACAAGTAAGTTACGCTTGTAACAGGGAGACACTTAGATGGAGCCATGAATTCTGCATGGAAATGATTTCTATGCAATGGACTTCTATGAAGAATGTATAGATACCCCTTTAAAAGCCCAGATTAATTTAATGAACATTGCCTTGATATATAACGGATGTTACATAATGTCAACACTAGCATCTGCGTTTTAGCACTTATCCAAAATTTATGAATTATTATTGATTATTTCAAGCTGAGCACTTTTTAATTATCTGAGTAGCTTGTCAGGTGGCTAATTTTTCAATACAATATAAACTATCTTTTTTAAAATGAGGAATGTAAGGAGAAGCATTTAATAAAATAAGATCGTTAACGGGCTCAATTCATGACGGTCACATGATTAGGCCAAATACCTGTTCTCTATTTAATTCAAAACAAACATCAGACTAATGGACTCGATTCATCTGACGTCGTAATCATATGATAGTATGCTGAACAAATACCCACGAATTTCATTCGACAGTATTTTGGCGGCTTTTTTTGGATTTGCAACTACTCTATCATATAACAAAATAACATCCTTTCTTTCTTTTAAGTTTAAAAAAAAAAATTACAATTTTTATTTTTATGCATTACTGATAGCCTTATAAATATTTTTTTTAAAATTTCGCAATAATATTTCTTTATTTTTATTGAAAAATTACAATTTGTAAATTCTCGGAGCACTTAGCGCTAATTTATGTTGCTTGGCGATCGATTTCGATGCCAAAAAATTGACATCGTCGAGCCCCCTCCCCCCTGTTCTAAATTTTAACACATAATTTTTAAGTATAAGGAATTTTGTTCAATTAAATGATCCTTAATTTTTTTAAACACGATGTGGCTAACAAACTAATTACGAGGCCTAAATTGTACAAAAATACAAGGCATGAGGTCTATGAACCGAAGTATAAACTAAGCTTGAATCTAAAACTGTAAACTAAAACTATGTATATACAGTTGTTTTTGTGCGGTCTTTTTTTATAAGATTTTATTTGTGTGTGATTTATTTATGTGCAATCTTTTTTTTATGTGGTACAGAATTTCAATGGCTTTGGTGCCACTGTAATGTTTTCTATCAATCTACCAGTGGTGTAACGGAGAATGTTAGGACCCCCTTAAAGTCAGGTTTTGTCTTTAATATTTTATAAATTGAGTAAATACGTATTTAGCGTAAGTCAGGCCTTGGACCCTAGAGTCCTGCCCCTCCCCCTTAATGCGGGAGTGTACATTACGCCACTGAAATGTAGACACTTCAAGACGCTCTGTTCATTTGTTATAAAGAGTCTCCCGACAATGCGCATTCAAATGCTTTCTCTCAACGCTCCAGCATCCCGCGCTTGATTGAAGACGAAACTTTCAATGACAGTGACATTATCAATAATTTGATAGATTATGAAAACTGACAAGAAGAACCGGATTCTTTGAGAGCGGATAAAAATTTGCAGGGATTCAGCTTTCCAACAAATTTGAAAAGCATTTTCTCAAAATAGATACCAATTAAGAAAGTAGTATAAAATTTTAAAAAGGTCTTCAATCAGGTATATCTGGTTATCATGACATTTACAAGCAACAGACCACCTGATCTTCATCACAAAAACTTATCTCTTACTTTATGTTCCCAAAAAATAAATTAATTGAAATAGTACTTTCAAGTGTGACGAAAGAGATTTTGAACTTATTCATTACAGAACTTTGGATTACGATGAGTAGCAATGAATTATGTATGTGCATTTTGAAAACTTATCCATGTATACAATGAGGAACTATATGTTTCAGAAATGTTTCCATGTGTAATATTAATTTTTTATTTTGTTATGGGGAAGTACTCTTGCATAAATTTCGTAAATAATTGGCATATTTTATAAATGTGACTTTTTTTGATGCTGTCCCTCTATCCACCGCATAAAAAAAATTTCTGTAGTATTTCCACTAATTAGTTGGTTTTATGTAAGAATTTATAAAATTTTTGTATATTTTTTTGTGCGTTTATTTTTATGCGGTCCCTATCTACCACACAAAAACAGGTTCAACTGTATTTAATAACTATACGAAAAGCAAAAGACTAGAAAATATATTAAAAACATACTTAGATTACTAAAAAAATTAAAAGAATATT
Source organism: Trichonephila inaurata madagascariensis (assembly GCA_019973955.1). Classification (NCBI taxonomy): domain Eukaryota; kingdom Metazoa; phylum Arthropoda; class Arachnida; order Araneae; family Nephilidae; genus Trichonephila; species Trichonephila inaurata. The sequence continues at coordinate 791,649 of BMAV01012394.1, read as the reverse complement.
AAATTTGAATATAAGCAAAATCGACGGTTATCACACAACTATAAGCGTAAGATGATTAGCTATTATTGTTTATTTTACAATCCCGTGACAATCGCTAAGCGATCGCAGCAACCCCTGGTGATGAATCGACCCTATTTTACTTAATGTTCTATTTATAAAACTTGGATAAAATTTCAAATTTTTTAGTTAGGTTAAAAAAATGTTTAAATGTTATAAAAAATATATTTCTTCAAAAGATTTTGATTTTAAAAACATAATTTATTTCATGCATGTACTTTTAAATAAAATGCATTTTGTCTACTTAGGCGCATTATTGTTGTTGACAAATTTGTATTTTTTAAGGGAAAGTTTCTTAAAGACTAAAAGTTGGCAACAACGAAGCACATGAACGGGTTAGGTGGAAACACGATTGCTTTTATCGTATGATTATGACGTCACATGAAATTTTGAACTGATTGGCTAAACGCACGTTGTTATCATTATCATGTGACTGGTGACGTCACATGAATTGAGCCCAGTAAATTATACGCAATTTGCGAAGTTTTCATATTTTGTTACGACAATGCATTTGCATTTTCTCAGTCAAACATTTTTAGCTTTTTTATTATAATTGAGCTAAAATTTCAGGGTAATTCATAATTCTAATTCTAATAACAGTAAACAATTGATTAAAAAATCAGAAAGAAGAAATTTTTTATTATTTTTTATTGTAAAAAAATATATATATATAAGAAATACAAATAAGATAAATCTTTCCTTTCAAACCTTTCTAATGAGAAAGGAAGTTTGAAAAAATTTTCAACTATTTATTTAACGCTATTTTTTAATTAATTATTTAACAATATTATTTGATAAATAATGTTTCTTTCGTCTTCATTTCTTGAAGACTTTCAATACTCTTTTCTCGCAGGAAAATTTATTGAAACATCCAAATTACTTTTACTTTCTTACTAATACTTTTTTTTCAGAAATTTTCCTTATAAATTCTGTATTTCATCACAGGAGCAGAAAATATATTTGAACAATGATAAGTTTTAACATTATTCTACTGTTTTTATCTCTAAAATCTTACCACTTCATATTTATACTATAGTTGGTAACATCATAACTTACAGATGACAAAATATTTATGCAAAAATGACGCAGTTTTTACCCAAATTTACGTGTTTAAAAAATATGGTCATTTATCATTCTTTTTCAAGAAGCTTTGCGGGCTTTCCGAATATTAATTCTTTCAAAATATTCTGACGTCATTATTTTTATCAACTTTTAATGGATGAGAAACAAGTTCAGCTGGAATAAAAAGATTCGAATTTATCGTATAATTTTAAAGAAAGAGTTGTGTGTGGAATGTCGCAAGGAGCTATGGCTTTTTTTTTATTTCCTTTGAAAATTTCAAAAATATACGTGGAAAATTCTAGTTATAACTGAGCGATACTTCTTTTTTTTAAACCAGAAAAATAGTTTCTTTCTTTTTTCTTTTTTGAAAAATCTAACTACACAGTTTTTATTGCAAGTGCAGTCAATGTATCATAAGTGTGACTTTTTAAAAACATAATAGCTCATTAATATCATTCATCTTCTAGAAAACTTTTAGAATAGAGACCACATTTTATTTTGTTTTTATGTGGTGAATAATGACACCTGAAAGGCTTGAGACGGGTTATTTTGAGATTTCATGACCAGACACTAATTCTAAACATTGAGGATGAAATTTTCAGAAACTTTTATCCTTTGTAAATTGTGAGAAAATATAATAACTCCAACTACAAAAACGTTCCATCGGCTTGTCCAGGGGTAGTCTATTGTTTTGGTACAGGTGGCATATATAGTAGAAGCTGAGGAGCCCGGAGATTGCACCTTTTTAAAAAGATTGTATTCATTAGTTAAATTACTATCTCAGAAAAGGTATAAATTGTACCACATATATATTTACATATACACGGTAGTTATAATTAAAGTTAAAGTTTAAAAACGCTATAAAAAGAGCCACTGATCAGAATGACGTCACATTTGAACGGAATACTATTGAAAAAGGGAGAAAAAGCGTATGACATAAGAAAGGTAATTCCAAATTTCAGCAACAGATGGCACAGTAAGCTTCATAATTTAAAAGTGTTCGATTAGAAATGACAGTAAATTGTAAAACAACAGCTAAGTTGTAAGCTACACGTTAAACCAAGTGTGTGATGTTCAGTGTGCATGTCTGTTCATGTGTGATACTGTTAGTTACTTAAGCCCACCCACCACGGCAAAGTCATATCACATCGGATGGGAAAAATCGGTTTTAAACTGTCTCGAGGTCAAGAACCGAATAAAAAGCATTAATCAAATCGTTTTTTAGCTGTCATTCCAAAAACTGCCTAAAAAGCGTAAATCAAATAGGTTTTTAACTGTCTTGCCAAAAACCGTATAAACGGCGTCCATCAAATCGGTTTTTAAATTTCGCGAGACTGGCACAAAAGATGTTCAATATGCTGTCCATAGTTCTTTAAAATAAGTTTAAATCGGGAAACAACATGCTCCACAACTGAACGAAGTGTCTCCAGGATCGCATTCAGAATGCGTTGCTCAATGCTTGACTTCAATTCAGCTAAGTGTGCAATCGAAGCACTGAACACAACATCTATCAGTTAGCCCCACAGCCTGAAATCCCACGGATTAAGATCAGGCGATCAGAGTGGCCAGGCTAATGCATAAAAATAATCCCATCCACACAACCACACCACTGTTTAAGATCTAGAATGACGTGGTTGGGTAAAAGATTCTCATAGCACTAACCAGTGACGGTAACGGTAACAGGAACAAAAGCACCCGTCTCCTCGAAAAAGTATGACCCTATGATAAATGATACCGTAAGCCTTCACCACTCAGTGACCTTTGCAGCGTGAAGTGGTGCTAGTTGAGTTGCGAGTAGATTCTTTGTTGCCCATATTCGGTAATTCTGTGTATTGACATATCCTGTCTGATGGAAATGGGCTTCGTCTGATCACAAAAGTTTCCTCGGTCATTCATTGTCCATTTCCATACGAGCAAGAAATTTTAAGGCAAAAGTCTCTCTTGCTGGCTGGAGAGAAGGAAACAACTAATGCACATGGCAAATTTTGTATGGATAACAATGCAGGATGTTTTGGAGAACTTTATGCACCATGCTCAGAAGCCTGTCCAGTATTTGGGCAATTCTCCGAGCATTGTACGGGTGCAAACCTCCACTCGACTCCTCCTGCATTGCTGTCACCACTTCTTCAACTACCGTCGAATTAACTCTTTTCGTTCTTCATGCAGATTGCACATGAAAAGAATCTGTATCTTTGAATTTTTGAATCATTTTCTCCAGACCCTGGGCAGTCATCGGACCAACGCCTTTTTTATACCCTTGAGTGACCGGAACTTCTGCAAAGCAATTGGTGTACAGTTATTATTCTTGTAAAAAAGCTTTATAAACAGAGCGCGGTCCTTTGATGAGACAGTCAAGGCCCGCGACACTCAACTTGCGGCCCACCGAGCCTTTTTAAGTGTCCCGATCATGGTTCATTACGGTAAGAAATTTACTTATTTGAGAACATTGTATTAAAAGTTTGGTGGGAAATTCTTTGTCAAGAAATCAAATTTGCTTTTTGCTGTTGGTGTCGTACGGGTGCCAATTGATATTATTTTTCTATTTGGAACGGTTGCAAAGGTTACGGTAAGTGATAACAGACAACAATGGAGTAGCGACAATTTTATGGATGGAACTAATTTTTATTTTTCATATCTTGCAAGCAAAAAATATTCGAAGAAAATGTGTCGTTTCAAGACGATTGGGAGGTTGACTATTTTGTAGTCTAAAACAACATGGACCAGTAATTGTTTGATTTGTCACGAATATGTTGTATTTAAAAAATAGCAATGAGCAGGAATCATTCAATGACACTTCTCTTCGAAGATCTCTTTCCGGAGGTTATATATATATATAGGGGCTGCGGTAGCCCAGTGGTTAAGGTATCGGACCATGGCAGGCATGTCATGAGTTCGAGCCCAGCACCACTAAAGACCCGCCATGTAGGGCAGCGATGCACGTTAAATCTGTCGAGAGCTGAAACGTCCTCCCGTTGGTGTGGTGTGGTAGTTAGGAGAGGGGGGTGCCAGCTCAGGTGTCGTCCACGTCACTTGACCATGGTTCAAAATTACGTGGTCCGTCGCCAAAAGCCCTCGTGTAGCTAAACAGTGCGACGTTAATATTCACTCACTCACTAATTCCGGAGGTTATAAATAGGCTTTCTCGAATAATTTTTACAACAAAGGGTTTTATCAGTAGTAGTATGACAGCGGTAATAAAGATATCCTAAGCAGTTTTTTATATTATTGGTAATCATATGCAACCGTTTACTGATGCAGACATTGTGAAGGAGTGTTGCTAAAATGCTTCTAATTTAGTGTTGGTGACAAAAAAATGTAAAAAAATTAAAATAATAAAATGCAAAACAGGAGTTATAATATTTTGATCAATTTTCCACATTTTAAATTTCCAATGTTATTTTGGACTTTATTTCTCCCCCCCCCCTCCCCATTTATCCTGATGTTGTGGCTTGCGTGAAATAACTAACATATGTATGCGGCCTGCGTAAAATAGCTGACTTATGTATGTGGCCCAGCAGAAAAAATGGTTGAATACCCCCGGCCATGACGAAATTCTCAGACTTGTAATGAGGAAAAGACACGCACCTGACGTTTTTATAACAATTGAAATGAGTCGGGGGCATTACAGGTATTTTTTTTAACATATTCTGACGTTTACAACGCCATCTGTTGATAAAATTTGGAATTATTTTTTTTTCTTATGTCATACGCTTTTCTCCTTCAATAATATTCCGTTCAAATTTGACTTCATTCTGATTAGTGGTTCTATTTTATAGCGTTTTGAAACTTTAAAATTATAATCAACGTGCATATAAATCAATAAACAAGAGTTAAATAAATTAATGGCAGTGATTTATGCAAGGAATTTCATATCAATGTAAGCTGTAAGCATATTTAATTTCAGAATCAATTTAATGAGTTAAATGTACCTTATCACACTGTTCTACAAATTGTTTTTGGAATGAGGAATGAGATTGCTTGTTGAAATTCTCATCACACACAGCTTGCGAGTTCATCTCAGCCAACTTTCTTCTATATTCATGCAAGGAAAACTTAGCTCATAAATATATGTTGACTAAAATATAAAGGACAATTTCCTCGCCAACTTCTTCATGCATGGACATTTTTCAGCTGACAAGGAGTTGTAAAAGTCAATGTCAAAGCATTAAACATATTTTTCACACTATGATCTGACTTGAAGTCAATAAGTTTAATCTTCAACTACGAGTACTCAGGTGCTGTATCAATATCAGCCGTAATGGGAGCAAATTGAATTTAAACTAAATTTTCTTAAAATCCTGAAATCTTTTTATGACTGCATCCGTCAAACTCTACAGAGGATCTCTAATCTAAGCAGAAACGCTTTTAGTTTCATAGTAAAAACCAAAGACTACAATCTTGTAATTAAATTTACTTATTACTTTTACAGTTTTTGATATAGGAACGCTAGCTCCTCTGTTTGCCAATATGTGCCGCTACAACCAATCTTACAGCACATTGCCACTTTACAATAAGGAGACACCTCGTTTTAAGGAATGGCTGTCACTGTTTCAAATTAAAGTGCCCTGTAAAAAGACTTAATACTTTTATATTATGTAATGGGTCTATCCGCAAGCCAGTCACTAATCCTCTTGGGGTAAATTTATTTCTTTTTTACTGTTGCTCTATTGAAAACTTTCTCTAGAAGAAGAAGACTCGATTTATTCAAATGAAGGGTTCTATTTAAGCAGTGATTTTTAGGTGCGCGAAGTAAGTGGAGAGTAGTTGAGAGCTAGTCGAGAGTTAGTCGATCAGTGATTTATGAATGATCAAATATTGCTAACTGACAATTTAGTCAATAAGATAGGGTTTAATAAATATGACCGGAGATCGTACATCTAAGAATGGAATTACGGTGAATTAGACCGATGACGTCCAAAGTGTTCCAAGAGTATGTGAATTAAATTGTACTCAAATATTAAGTATCCTTTTTGCCGTGTAACTGCTCCTATACTTAGTAGTGGTGAGCATATCCTACCCTGAGTTGTCGATTTAAGTTAGAGAAACTATAAATTGGAATTTGTATTGGTTTTATGGCTGATCTTCCTTCCAACCCCCAAACACCAATAAGCACATTGCGCTTATTGTGTGTGTGTGTAATTGTATATCTAATTTTTTTTTAAGTATATTATCCCCGATTTCGATACATAATTTCAAATACTGAAAAAATTAAGATTTAATTTATTTTCTTAATCTGTTCAAAGTGGAATGCTTATTGTTTGACAAAATATGTCTTTCACATATGCCTATAGAATAGATTCATTATAACATTTCAAATACCTAGTTATAGAATAACTTAAAAGGGCTTTCATACACACACATAAATTTTCTAATTTAAAAGCTAATAAAATGTCCAAAGCTTCAAAATAAAAATTTTACTTTTTTAATGTTTTTTTTTTTTTGGAAAATATTAAATAACGTTTAACCTTTAGAATTCAGTTTTATTTTAGTAAGATTTTGCTATCTTTCTTATTTCACAAGGAAAATAATTGACGTTTCTAATGATCAGAATTACAAAAAAAATTGCTTTTCTTCATAAAAATAAGGTGATTATTAAATCAATTCGAAACCTCTGGAATGAAAGTAATTATCGAGACTTCCGCTTCCGTGAACATCATTTAAAAACGTATGACGAACACTTTGTAGCTAGTTTTTATATCGTTCAGTATAATGCGATGCTGTTGATATTAATTAGGATGTATCTTATCTATAGAAATGCATGAAAATTTATACAAAAAAAAAAAAACTTTTTAATAAAATTCCTTCAGATTATATTAAAATTTTTTTCTAGAATTAAGGAAACTGTTTTGGAAATTTTTAATATAAGGAACTAGATGCTTTGAAAGAGAAAAATATCGTTCCTTAATTAAAATTTATATCGGGGATATATACGGAGATTATTTCTTGAAATTAATACACTGAAAGTTGTTTGTTGGCTTGTGTTTACGTCATTTTAGAACAGGGTAAAATTTATTAACGACGAACCGTGGAATTTTGAATTTTGGTAGAGTAATGAAATATAATGAAAACATAACCATGATTGAGAATGAGTTATTTTATATTTTTGTAAATTTATTTAGATTTCTTTATATCCTTTTATTCTATTAAAATTTTAAAAAAATTAAATATTATTTTTGTAGCTTATGATATTATTAATGAGCTATCTTTTTATTGGAAAATAATTTATCACCAATGCCTGATATTATATTGGTAATTACAGCAACTTAACTTTTTTGTATTGCAATTGTTGGAATTTTGTTTATTATATTGAATTCAGTGTTCAATTTTCGTTAAAATGATACATACTACTTTATATTTTGTGAAACATAACATTTTCAATCAGCCTTCAAATTTAAAAAAAAAAAAAAACATACAAATTTGCAAAAGTGTTCACTATTTTGGCCACCATTATACATATGAAGAAGAAAAAAAAGTGTTTCATTTATTCACTCAGTTGAGATCTTTGGAACTATTAGAACTACAGACTTGAAATTTGGTAGCACATTTCCTTTGTTAAGTAGAGATCCACTAAGAACGGGTTTTGCAGAATTCGTCTCCCAAGGAGTGCTGAGAATTGTTAAGAATATAGATTTACTTTAAAAGATAAACATTCCAGTTTTTGAGTTTGTGGCGGTGGTATATATATAAGCCAATAACAGCCTCAGAACTATAAAATGATCATTTTAGTATAATGGATTTGTTACATGCTTACGGAACGGAAGGTATCCGGTTCTAGTCTTCTTTATTGGTGACCCTGGCTGAACATCGCAAATTTGCGGAGCAGACATGGCGCCATCTATCCGCCGCAAGAGCAATCCCAAAACCGTCAGACACGCATGATGCAGCCCAGCAAGCCTTCAGATCCATATGACGCAACACTCAAGCCGTTAAACACAAATGTCGCAACAGCAACAACTCACAAGCTCGCCATAACAACTTTATAGTTCGTTCGCCTATCCACGACTCACTGGCAGGGAGTGTGTGGCGGTGGTATCTTTGTAAGCCAGTAACAGCCTCCGTACTAAGTTGATCTTTTTAGAATAGTGGATTTGTTACGTGCTTACGGATCAGAAGGTACTGGGTTCCAATCTTCAAACTATTGGGCCTAAAGACTTGAAATTTAATAACCACGTTTCTTTCATTGAGTAGAAATCTACTAAGAACTAATGAATGTGTAAGGAGTTGCTAAGAATGGTTTTTGCTTTAATCAACTCCAAAGAGGGACAGCGTGGGGTTTAACGGGCTTTATAGATAAAAATGTGTGTTTCTGAACTATTAGACCTATTGACGTGAAATTTGGTGAGCTTGTTTTTTTGTTGTTGTTGAGTATCGATCCAATTAGAATGGGTTTTACGAAAATCGACTGCCAATGGGGGGGGGGGGGTATAGATAAAAATATTAACGTGTTCCAGCTATTAGACATACAGTCATGAAATTTTGTATAGATGTTTCTTTTATTGAAATGTCTATTTGGTTGAGTAGAGATCCACTAAGGTCTAAGGTGAGGTAGCGTTAAGGATAAAATTCCAGCATTTGAACTATTAGACATACAGACATGAAATTAGGCAAGCATGTTTATTTTATTAAATAAATATTTGCTAAAAATGGGTTTTGCGGAAATCAGCTTTGGAACAGGAGTTACGGGGGCATAAATGTAACTTTATTTCCATTTTAAAAATTCAAAACCTGCCCTTCTTAAATTAAGAGGTGACGGCTTCAAGAATGATTTTCAATAGAATCGAACACTTAATGCTACGACTAAAGGATCAATAATTTATACAGTATATAATCATACAGCATAATGAAATACCCACCAAAGCAAGTGGGTAACCGCTAGTTACATAAAATAAAAATGCATTTAATTAATGCCATTTAAACTGCTACATCAATATCTTTTCATTAGTGTAATTAAATCTATGCATTAAATTCATTGACATTAGCCATTCCTTAATTTTAAAAGCATAAATTAACGCTTGATGCATTCTAACTCATTTAAAAAGTCAGTAGCATACCATGTTTTGAATTATTGCGTATTCATAGCTTTATTTAACCATGTTTCTTTATTTAAACAGTGAACAATCGTGGAATAATGCAAGATAAGTTGACCTTGAAAATATTCTTATTTAAATAAGGCACTAAACATCTCTAGGAGCTAAAGTTAAATTAAAAAAAGTTACAAAATAATAAAATAAATTCTATTTTGTTTACATGAACTTCAATGCATTTTTTCTTACTTTTAACACATCAAAAAGTGCAAAATGTTTAATTTTCTCTCTCTAAAAGAAACTCAAAATATTTAAGAAAGCATATTATTTTCTTTTCTATCAAGAGCATGAACAACTTCGAATATTCTATTTTAAAAATTCGAACAGTTTTGATTTCTCTCACATGCCATATTCTTCCTATGTATAGTTCTAGAGTTACGCATTTTTCTGAACCAAAACTGACTGCGTATTTACAAGAAAATTTTTTCTTCGTGTTTTGTTCGAAGTTGAGCTGTTCCCAGGGATTGGGTTTTGTGCATGGCTTCCTGCAATTTTTTTCTTCTTTCGCAACGTTTGAAAAGATTCGGG
>BMAV01012394.1:756220-776918 GCA_019973955.1 Trichonephila inaurata madagascariensis | reverse complement strand
TAGGATTGTAGGGTAAATTATTGGGATGTGATTAATATAGAGTAAATATTAACTATTGGGACTAAGTCAATATTTTGAAATAAAGCTCTAGATTCCCTTTTATGATGTGCAGTTTCTTTTAGAAAAAATAAAATAAATAATCAAATCCTCATTTACGAACTAATACAAACATTAATAAAAATTTATACATACATAGATCCTTATTTATTTTAAAAGTTTGATGATCTTTAAGTTCTTACTTTCTTCACGCAATTTTTCATTTCTTAGAATTTTCTTCTTTGAATTCCAATTTCATGAATTTGCTAATCATATTTCGAGAAATATAGATTTGTTTTAAAATATTTTAATCAGAATTTTATTAACAATATATAAGCTTTTTTTGGTTAGTTTTTGCGAATAATAGCAAGACTCATTGGTTTTCAGAGTCAAATATAAAGTGAAGAATAGTTTTTTACTATTAAAATCAATATTTTTTTCAGAGGATATTGTTAGTCAAATGTCCAATGTCTTCTTTCCCGACACCATTGCAAACGATGTTTTGGATTTCGGGCAGAAATGAGTGGTTTTCTCACAGGCACTCGACTATGCAATTCTCTGCTCATGGCTGCAGCTGAAATCTATTGAGAAGAGCCTTTGTTGACATTTGTTGAAGCAAAGTAGGTTCCCTGTCCTGCCATACAATTCGTCAGAGAAGATGCCGATCACGTTCCTGGAAAACTGTGCTCGAACCGCAGTTACGTCTTCTAGAAAAAGAATGTGAGCCTGATTCCAACTTTCGAAAACCTTGATTACGTCTGCTTTTGAGAACCCAATGGGATTAGTTGCTAAACTGGTGTCAACAGTAAGCGCTTTTTCAAATGATGAAAGATCTGCAATATTTCCCCCTTTTTACTTTATTCATCGTGAAAAGCACTCTTACACCTTACTTATACTAGTACTCTAACAACGTGTAACCCACGTCAAAGAAAAAAATGCATACTTCATCCCAAGCAGGCATTGAAATGCAAATCTCAAAGGTTTCTAATTCATTGACTAGTTGGTGTGCATCTTTCTCTAATGATATAACATTGTTATTAATAAGAATTTACTGACATGCGACCAATAGGATACAATTTAAGAAAAAATAACTTTTTCCTTGAGAAATCAGCAAAGGAATAATATATAACCAATAAAAGTTGTTTCCACGAATAAAAAGACTTTAATTGGTACAAAGCAATTTTCATTCTCATTGATTCGAGGGCGATACGCGTTCAATATTCCATTCATTTTCAAAATAAATTTAAAGTAAACATTTTTATTATCTAAACATAACAAAATCAGCATGTTTCAACAAATATTTTCCACTTCCTTATCTGTGAGGAACATGGGGAGTTTTTGGAAACGCTCAGTTGCCACATTGGTATCATTTTAAGAAAACTGTGACTTCTAATGGCAGTCTATAATGAATAGTACTTTCAAGAATGTTTCAATACTTACAGCAGACGATCTAAACTATTGTTAATAAATAAAAAAAAATTGCAGCGGGAAAGGAAACGTAACTCGGTAAGTACTCTAAGATTCTTTGTATGCAACCTTGAATGTCTGATAAACGTCAGCAATTAGAGAAAAGATCATTGCCTATTCTAAAGAATAAAAACAGTTAACAAATTTTTTTGAGTGATATGGGATACCATTAATGGTAGATAAATGTTAACATGTGCAGAAGGTTTCATCATTCCACACGGAATGAATTCTGGAATTTGGAGCAGTTAATTGAAATAAAGCAAAAGGCTCAGTACACAATCAAGTTACAAAAAAAAGACAATTTTCTTTAATTAGTTAAAAAGAAATCGCAGCTTTATCTTGAAAAACCTTGAAGCTTTATCTTCAAAGGAGTATTCTAGTCTAGAGGCATGAATTTGAATTATTATAACAGGTACAATAAAAAAATATTTTTAGAAGCCATTATTTTACCAAAATATTTATTAATGTTTGCAGAATACAAAATAAATAAATAAAATAAAACATTGCGTAAAAATTTTAAAAAGTTACAGGCTGACAAAGAGAGGGTTCTCAAAAAAATGATGCGCCCTCCCTGTCATAATTGTAACCCTTCTAGTAATATTAAAAATAATAATAATAATTCTTTATCCAAAAAAAAAAATGCTGCGATCCTCCAAACTTTTGAGAAGTCAAAAACATTTTTTTCCCGGCAAGTAGTGCGTCTGAAATAAAAACCAGTTTTACCAGTCTTTTTGACTTTTCAGAATTTTTTAAAAATAGTAAAAACTGAAATTTTAATGCAGTTTTAGTTAGTGCGGTAGAGTAATGTACACAGAAGGCTCACAATAAATTTCAGGTAAATTGGTTTCGTAGAACTTGAGACATCATGACAAGAGTCTGGAAAAAATTCGGAAAAAGATGCGTTTAAAAGTTTCGGGTCAAGTTACGCTCAGACTAAGACACACAATAACACTTTATACTTACATTTCTTCAATCTACAATTCCTGCTCTATACATTACGCTTTCATCGACTTCAAAAAACACATTTCCTAAACAAGTCCTTTTTTCAAGCTACCAATTCTGGTCTCCTTTGAAACGTGAGAAGCTCGTATTTCTGAGCGCTCAATACGGATATTGTCACGTTTTACGGTGAATGCATTACCTTCTGGGCCGATTTTTATTCCCATAAGGGTTAAAAAGTTTTTAAAATTGGAATGAAACATTCATTAAAAATGCAAACTGCTATAAAAGTTGCAATTTCAATAATTCTGTGTGTTCCGGCATGTATATGTTTAGGTGCAAAAGTCCATATTACTGAAATCAGAGATTCTTTATAATTCTGGTTTTCTGAAACTTAACATCAACTCAGCTCTCTGATGATAAATTCTCGTAAATCGGCTTTATTATTGTTTATTGTTTGATTCGTTCCGACCAAGCCGGTTTATATGCCGCGTCACTGAAATACCTATATCTCCGAAAATAATTATCCTTTGAAATTGAAAAATCCTTTTAAGTACATATATTCTTAAATGAAAATATGCTTTGAAAATATGAAGAAGAATAGATTTTTTCAGACTAGAATACCTCCTTAAGAATTATCTTTTAAATGACATGTTGAACAATATAAATATTCAAAGTAGTATAAACATTTTGATACAAAAATATTTTATTAAATATATTTATATAAATTTGGAAATATTTTATTTCTAATGGGTGGCCAATTTCTAATAATTACCATTGCAGACATAATGCATTTCCCGAAAGCTGGTGTCTCTTTTTAGTGCGGCACCTTATTGGAGGATACCAATCGCCCCAAGTAATTTTGATGCCCAGTTTTCTTCCCAGAGGAAGGCATCTGAGCTTTGACGATGCGAACCTGCATTTGGGTTTAAATTTGTCGAGAGCTACCAAGCCAAACAGACACTCTAAGGACTTTTTACATGCCGTATAATCATACGACCTGGCCACTGTCGATTTTCTGCATCATGAAAATCCACCGACTTGAGCAGGCGTCGAACCTACAAACTTGGGTGCAGAAGGCCAGCGATAAACCAACCACGCCACCCAGCCTGCATTTTTGTGGAAAATAAAATTAAACTCATGTAACCTGTTGAAGATGGCGTCGGTACTATACAGCAGTGGTTCCCCACCTCCAGTTCATGGATCAAATTATATCAAGCCACTCAGGGATCATTAAATTTTTTGCATTTTATTTATTGGGGGTGTATTTTTCTAGTATTTGTGTGACTTGGACACTTGTGGACAAGAAAATCCCTTTATATTTAATGTAAAATCACTTTATATTCATTTTTGGAGTCACTGAATTTTATTTTGAAGGCATGCTTAAATAAAATTAAATTATTAAATCAAAACGATTTTTGAAAGATAAATAATCGACGTCCCACCCTCAACTGGCCGCGGTAAAATTATCAAAAGTTGACCGTTCTGCGGGGATAAAAAGGTTGGGAAGCACTTCTATACAGTATTACGTTACGGATTATGAGTTATTTTACATTCATCATGAAGCTCATTTGACTATTGGAAACGGGGGACGTGATAGAATTCTGAAAGAACTTTCAACCAAATGCAAAAACGTTACACGTTATGACAGGGGTAGCCAACCCACAGGACCTTGTGGCCCACCTTGGAAAAACATTATAATCTCGCGGGCCGCACATAAAAATATATATACCTTTATATCAGATTTGGAAACAAAAAAAAAACATTTTTTGGAGTGAAAATTTAAAACAGAATGAATTATTATTATTGTTTTCATTATTTTTCATGTATACAGACATAGATAATATAATAATGTTTATATAATATAATAATGCAATTATCAAATAATGTTTAAAATATTAGAGTTGTCATTTTCTTAAAAATTACGGTGTTTCTTTTGAAATAATCTTTCGCTACTCATTGTTGAAATTTTATTATGTTGTCATTCGCAAATGATTAAGTATACATTGCCCTTTATCTTAACCCTCCTGAATATTTTTTAAGCTTTGAAAAACATCTCTGATTGCCTCTTACTTTTTGGGCAAACCAAACAGATGATGAGGAGGAGAAATAAAAGTCGGATACATTGAGAATCATGTACCATCCATAGTAAATGATATGCATAATGCAATTCGGAATTTATTAAGAAAGTAATTTATTATAGTAAAATCAAATGTAACTGTTTGATAAAATATAAATTTATTTTAATCTAAAGGACATTTTTACTATCAAAAAGGATTTATTGTAAAACAAGAACAGGTAACAGGCAAATACATTGTAGATTTATATATATATATATATATATATAGATATATTCAAAATGAAAAAACTTTAAAAACCTGATATTTAAAATTTTTTTAAAGAGTCGGTGGGCCGCAACTTACGTACTGGCGGGCCGCGTGTTGGACATCCCTGCGTTATGATATTGAACTGCACGTTCACTTTTCTGAACCTTGCTAGAAAAAACAGAAAATTATTTAAAAAAAGGCAATTTTGTTAAATTAGTGAATTTTTTAACAGAAATTACAGACTTTGTTTTTTGTAGACAAAGAGAAACTTTTGCTTCACATAATTGACAGTTATTTGTCATTCTTTTTTTGATATATATACTACTTTTTTATTATAAAATATAGCAATGAAAATAGTGTTAATTTTAGACATATTAATTCTATAAAACTTTAAAATATTCAGTAGTTTTCACTTAAGAATAATATTTCGAAATTTTAATTTTTTTAATTCTTTGTATCTTGTTAATTTATTTTCATATAGTTTTCATGAGTGATGACTCCTAGAGACCTAGGTATCGAGTGGAGGTGAAATCAAATATCTTAATAGTGCTTTTCAAATTATAAATTTACAGTTTGTGGGAAATGTTTTATATTGGTTGAACAAAAACAGATGTCACCCAACCGGTATAGTGGTTAGCGACGGTGACTGCGGTACCGTAAAGACTGGGTTAGAATCCCGGAGAAGACATGGATATTTGTAAATGTATAGTGCCTTTGCGTCATGGATGTACTCTAAATAGCCGTAAGTCCTCTCGTGAGGTTGGTGGAAGGGGAAGAGGGGTAGGAGGCCCCTGGCCACCCCCATGGTTATTTCCCTCTAAATTGGGAGGAAACAGGCAAAATCGTACTGTCACCTGCATGTTGCTGAAAGCTAAGGCTAACGACAGGCGTAAAAATTCTAGCCCTTAGCCGCGATGAATTTCGCGGGCCTTGATCTGACTTCGTCAGGCAGGTGGCATTAGTCACAACAACAAAAATAAATAAAGTTAATAAAAAGAATTTTTTTTTTGCCTAATTTTTTGCCCAATATATATAATGACATATTTAGGAAAATAAAAATTTCTTCGAATAATTGGTCGGTTGATTTATGTGTTTAAATCAATACTACTTGACTAACTCACTAACATAAAAATTTACAAGCAATTTTACAATTTCGTACCTTGCTTTCACATCGATATACCGCAAAACATTTTAAGCAAATGTAAATAGTTCTTTTTTGTTTTTTGTTTATAACACACTATTACCAACTATTTTTCAAGTTTGTGAATTTCATTGCAAGTGAAATATAATGTTTTCAAAGCTGTATTGAAAAATATAAAAACAATCACTTTCAGGTTTGTACTAGAAGGGTTTCTCCCTTTATTTAAATGCAAAATCACAGCAATATCCTCCCCTATACTCAAATCACTGTTATTATTCGATAGGGGTATGCTGACATGGGAAAGCTCTTCTATCATCCCCGACGTTTCAATTAATGCATTGTGTTTCGTTAATGGTACATTGCAGGTTTCTCATAACCGAAAATGGAAGGAATTCATTTTCTGTCGCCTCAGGGTACACAGCATTTCTCAAAAGAACACCAATTTGAATTATATATAATCCTTTTAAAAAAGTAATTGGACATTGAGTTACATATTTTTCAATTCCTTTCACAATGTTTTTGTTCTTAGTATAGCAAAATATGTTAAATTTAAAATCAAACATATTTTGATTTATGAATAAATATAGAAAGGGAAAAATATCATTTATCGTTTGAATTTTTTTTATATGATTAAAGGCTGGTTTGCTTAAAATCTTTCGTTTATTTCGACCTCTTTGTGTTAGAAGGTAAAAAGAACGTTTTGTTACTGAATTCTTTTTCCTTTGAAATTGAGTGGCTTATTATCAAAGCAGGTCTTGTACATTCCCTGGGACCTGGTATCACTTTTTTAGTGTGGTACCATTCAGGTGAATACTTATTGCCACAATGTAGTTTTGACGCCCATTTTCTTCCCTAGTGGGAGGCACCTAAGCTCTGATGATGCGAAATTATACTAAGAGCTTAATTTTGCTGAGAGTACCCAAACCAAACAGGCACTCAAGGAATCTTTAACATGTCATATAGTCATAAGAAATGGACGCTGTCGATTTTTTGCATCATGAAAATACACCAGCTTGGGCTGGGGTCGAACCCGCAAACTTAGACGTACAATGCCAGCGTCTAGCCAACTACATCAGTCAGCCGGCAGTTACTTACGGCAGTTTCATATAAAACTCAATACGTCATAAGTATAATAAGAATATCTCCTTGTTTTTTATAGCAATATAAATATAATACATTTTATTAAAATGTGGTTTGTTAAAAATGTTTTAAGTAAGAAACTATACATTTCTTTTCAGAAGAAATATATCAAAATATGCTTACAAAGTCTAACATAGCTGCCTTTTGCTATATTGTTATTCTGATTTTTTTTTTTAGAAATCCTTCTTTTTGTTGCGTAAAACATTCTAAACAAGTATTTGAATTTCGTTTTTTATTATAAAAGAGCTTTGGCAATTGGATTGAACACTCATGCATTATTTAAAATGTTAGGAAATGAAGAAAAACGTTCTTTTCAAATGCTAATGGGATCTTTCTATATTCATTTTTTATTAATTCAAAGCAGTATTAAGATAGTTATTAACGAATAAATATTGACTGCAAAGACGAGAGAGATAAAATTTTTTCTAAAGAAACAAAATATTTTTTGCCAAAAAAATAAGCGCAAAAAATCAATGAAACAGAACAGTGTAAAGTGACAAAATAGATAGGTTAGTTATTTGGTGTCCAATAATTATCAAATGTCGGAAAAAATTTCAACGAATGTATTACACAATGTTAAAATAAATAAGATGTTTGTTTCAATGCATTCATTATGAAAGTCACATAATATTCGTTAAAAACTCACTATAATTGTTATTTAGGAATGTATTAATTTAAACAGGTGATGTGTGTGTGTACATAACTTCCTGTCAACATCAAAAAACAAACAAACACTGAACGGTAAAATATTAAGCCAATGTCAAACAGTAAACTATTAAAGTTGACAATATTGCATACTATATATTTCATTCGTGCAAACGTAATACATATTCCAAAAGATTTTATAAATTTGACACACAATTTTTTCAATAAATATTAAGATACTTGTCTTCAAAGTATACTGTACATAGAAATATGTCTGTAAATAAGAGTATTAAATATAAGAATCAATGCTTTAACGAATATTATTCAAGACATCTATTAAAACAAATTCATATAAGTAAATTTCCTAAATTTTTACCCTCAACCATTCCAAAAAATTTCTCGGTACTTTTCAGTTTCGCCGGCGCAAGCGATAAGTCGCCAAAAATGATACAACCGATACCAAGGGATAGATTCCTTCCAGTAACCTTTTATCACCACATGTTCAAACATGCCGAGGTTTTTTCTCATCAGATACGTCTTTTTCATTGAACATCAAAAATTGATGAAAACCCAAGGAGAATTTACATTGATAACATTTTTTATGTGCATATTGTCGCCAATAAAACCTGCTTGGCGAGATTTGTGTCGGCGAAATAGAAAAGTATCAATTTTTCACTAGTATGTGAGAGAAGATGGATGGATGATTGTATATGCTCATTCTATTTTAATTCATTAGATATTCGCAAAAATCTAAAAATTTATCAATTTTAGTTCTTAAGGTTTCATCACATAGCCTTAATATAATTACTTATTGTAAACAGTAAAAATATACAGTGTAAAGTACAGAAACTTATAATATTTTTCTAATATTCTTCTATAATATTAAATTTCTAATTTTTTAAACCAGTTTTTCTTTAACAATAAGAAATTGTTATGAATACATCTTGAAACAAAGTTGTAAAATTCAAATATTCTTTTTCCGTTGAATAAGGATACATCGCTGCGTTTCATGCCTTCCAAACCAGCTATAGATCAGAAAAAGGTTCTTTTGTTTTATTTCCATTTCTTTTTTATTTGAAGTTGAGTTGTCCTCATGGACTGTTTCTTGCAAGGCCTTAGAACATTTTTCTCTCATGAAACGTTGCATGTGGGACCATTCAAAAAGTTTCTGAAGAAATTGTGGCAATCTTTTCCTCCATTTATCATAGAAGTGCATTATTCCCAAATAAGCCTTTATCCTCTGAATTTGATACAAATTTTTTTCCATCATAAAAAACTTTGCTTATTTTTTTAAACAACTATAGATGGTAACGAAATATAATAGGAAGTGTGTTTAATATTTTGTATAAATTTTCCTATGTATAGGATGCTACCTTAAAAATACATTTTTTTAATTTGGAGAATTGCTTCAGCTGTGGTTCTTTTCACTTGATCTAGATTCAAAATTTTGAGATTCGTCACCAATTGCCCTCATATATACCTTTATATTACGACGCTCACTCATTTGGAGAAGTGTTCTGATATTACTATAATATTTTGAGGTTATTATTGTGAAGAATAATATATTGTAATATATAAATAAAAGTTTTTGGTATAAGTAAAGGTTTTTTATAGATGACACATTCAATATATTGTTTTTTTAAATGTAAATAGAATTTCAGTTTCATATGTTCAAACAAAAATTTGTTTCAGTGAATGCTTTTAGTAAGTTTGATTCAGCTGTTCCAATGTGAATGTATATGTTTTAATATTACAAATTTATACAAAAAAAAAAAAAAAAAAGAAAGAAAGAAAAGAAAGTACATTATATTATTAAGAAAAAGTTTTCAAGTCTGTGTTTAATATTGCAGCAATTGTGCTGTGACAATTTGTGCCACGGATTCTTAGTAATCCCTACGAAAGTAAATTTTAAGTGCATCTTCCCTATCCAAAGGGGAAATTCATATACAACCTCTGACAATAAAATTCGGTGAACAGTCCTGTAACATTAATGTAGATGAAATATTAACGAAAGTTATCTTACTGTCTTTCGAAATAGTCACCTCCCATAACTATGCCCTGTTGAGATCTGCTATTCATGTCCTGGAAATTTTGTAAGAAGTCTTCTTTTGAGATGGAGTTCAAAAGCCTCATCACGTTTCGTTGGATGTGAGAAATATTGTCAAATCTGTTTTCTTCAAAGCGAGTTTGAGTCGTGGGAATAGAAAAAAGTCTCGAGGATTGAGGTCCAGCGAGAATAATGGATGCTCAATTTGCTCCACCCTCTTTTTTGTGAGGAACTTTTTGACGATATTGGCTGTGTGAGGGCGAGCATTTTCGTGAACAAAAAACCATGAATCTTGTGCATACTGGGGTTGTACCGTGCATATACGTTGCATGAAACGGGTCAAACTTTCAATGTACCTTACAGCATTTATCGTCCAGCTATCATGCGTACAGTTTATCAACGATCTTTCGTGATTAATGTACTCACTTTCTCAATATTTTCGTCACTGACAAAGGTCTCCGATCTTTCACTACGGGGATTGTTAGAAGCACTTTCCCGGCCTTCTTGAAAACGGGTGAATCGTTCACCCGTTTTCAAGAAGGCATACACATACTTCATGGATAGAGCTTGATCATCATAAACACCTCCCAGCATCGAATATGCTTCTGTCGATGTCTTGCCAAGCTTAAAACACAACTTTCAATTGATATTTTGTTCCTTCATTTTCCTGTTCTCAGCTCAAAACCAACCCACTAAACAAGCCATATTCAAAACAAGTCTTACACGGAACACAAACGACGCTCAACTGAACAACGGTGGAAGCAGATGATCAACACCTGCCACTATGCATGTGCAGCATTTTGTTTTGCTAGTGTTGCCAGATCGGTCGTTCTGATTTCATTCACCGAACTTCATTGTCAGAGGTTGTAATTAAGGAAGAAGTATTTAAGTATTTTTTTATTTGGGATAGTGGCAACAATAATTCTTGTTCCGATTTATTTTTAATGAATATATATATATATAGATTGCTATATATTAAGTTATCATCTGATTTTATATTATTGTTCTCTTTTTTTCTATATGTTAAGAGGTTTTATTTTTATTGAATTGTGTAAGTAAAATTTTCAGTCTGGAAATGAACAACAAGGGCATTAGAATATGGAAAAATATTACAATAATTGTAAAGCAATTCACATTTAGACAACCATATATAATTCCCTTTTCAGTAAAACTTTCAAGAACGTTATATGTACAATGAAATATATTAATGTAACATATCTAATCTACATTAATTTTATACATTTATCGTATTGCATGTTAAATGGATTTTTATTGTATTCTATTTATGAAATATTGCAATCCAAATTTAGGTTAAAAAGTTTCTAAAATATTGGAATGATTTTAGAATATAACAGTAACTGTATATTTAGGGAAATAAAATCATATTTACACTAATGAGAGTACAGTTAATTTGTGTTATTTATGGCTATTTAAATATATCTTGTTTTATGATTTAGAAATATAAACGAAGTTATACCTACATTTAAACTTGTCTTGAACTTTGAAGGGGAACATTCATTAATAGAAATCTGACTCCAATTTAAGGATAAATAGTTTGAATGACAATTTTTAAATTTGTTGTTAAACAATATGGATTAAGATACAATGTATACTTTTTGGCAATGTATTTAACATAGTCTTTCAATTATCCCTTTTATTCTTAATAACAAAAGTCTACATTTCTTTTTTAAGAATAAATTATAAAGTTCTCAAAAACATTTCAAGAAATTCATGTTATATTTTCATTTATTTTATATTACTTTTCTGTTTCTGTACGAAAAAAAGATTGTTTTATGTTATTTTTTTTGC
This sequence comes from Trichonephila inaurata madagascariensis, assembly GCA_019973955.1. NCBI lineage: Eukaryota > Metazoa > Arthropoda > Arachnida > Araneae > Nephilidae > Trichonephila > Trichonephila inaurata. The sequence goes on along the minus strand of BMAV01012394.1, from coordinate 765,367 downwards.
TTAATACAAAGATAAAATTTACAAAAAAATATTTGTAGGCTTAGTTCACTAAAAAATAATTCTATTGTTAAATTAAATAAATTTAATCCTGGATTTTATTTTGTCTGTAATCAACTTTTTAATACAAGTGGCACAGCTTAATCTTCTTACCTAGGGATAGAAGATAAAATTTTGAAGGGGGAAAAAAATTCATTTACTCAGCAACCGAAATCCGAAGTCCCCTTCCCCCTTCTTTTTTTTCTTTTCGTCTTTGCTCTCCTATTCTCCTTCAGAATTTGGGAGATACTTATCATTCTCTCGAAAGACACCATTTGTGACATTTTGGTGAAGAGTGAAGTAAAGCTGATCCCCGAAGTGTATTTATTCGGATCGAATTTTTCGGTATGGGAAAGAGGAACGAATTTCCAATCCATTGCATTAGGGGAGAAAATGCTCCTCGTTAGGCGCCTGTTGGGATTCGTTTATCGGATCATCGATCTCGTCTTAGTGACCCGTTCGACGAATCCCTCTTGCTATAGAAAATACAATGGAAGTCCCTCTAAATCGCATCATTTATGGTTCGATGGTACTCAACTATGCTAGCTGCTGCGAAAGAGCTTTTTTTTTGTTGATGTTGTATGGGATAATGACGTATATATGCAAATGTTACGGAATTTCATCTGTAATTGGTGAAATTCAGGAATCATTTTTAATAGATAACTAAATAAAAAAATAAATATTAATACTTTTTTTTTAGGAAAAATCAGGAAAGATTAATTTATGTAGCTCGAGAACTATTAAACATTAATTTTTATAAAAATAAAAGCTATTTTTTTTTTCTTCACATGGATATAACAATTACATTCAAAATGAAAGTTTTAAATTGAATATTTATTATTTTTTTGCAAAGAAATTATTGATTTCTCTCTTAAATGCATATCTCTTTGTCTATAGTGTTTTTTAGAATCAGGATTTAAATTGTTTTTCTTATTGTATAATACGAATACTTTTTCCAATAGTTTGAGGTAGTTGCATATCTTGACTTGGGGAAATTTAAAGAAATTAACATTTTATTCTATATTTATGGGAACTTATATCTTTCGGAAATGTTTTTGATTTTTTTAAAAAATAGTTCCGGAATTGAGGAGTTAAAACTTAATGGCGTATTGCCGTTTCTCAAGTAATAATAATTTTAAGTTCAAATATTTTCTTACCTGAAATATGAATTTTTAAGATCCTTCTTAGGGAAATTTTATTTTTGAAATTTTCTTAAGAATATATTAATTGCGATTAAATGTACTTTATAACTTTTGCATTCGTGATGTCAACTATTGAATGTTATATAGATGAAAAGGCTTATTTGATTGTTTAGTGAAATAAAATCAATTATGTTTTTGACATATCAAATTATATTATCAGAAATTGTTCTTTTCTGCTATGTATATTTTTTTCCCAAAACATATACATATTGTTTTTTTTTCGTACATTGGCTTATGACGGGTTAATAGTTAAAACAAGCAATTATGAAAGTTTTCTTTTTTTCTTTATTTTGTTGGGAAAATGTTCTTTTAATTATCCCCTCTTTTCGTATTAAAATCTGGTGAAGCCATAAAATTGTTAATTAAAAATAAATTTTATAAAATCTTAATTGCAAAAAAGTGAAACATATTTTCTTTTTTTTAAAAACGTTAATAGATATTTCAGGCAGATATTTTGAAATGAAGTTGTGTAAAAACTGAAGTAAGAAACACACTTTTGTTACCTCTCTATTAACTTTTAAAACAACATAAAAATCTTACCTCTTTTTGAAAATTTTTTATTTGTATTGTGAAAATTATTTATATTATAAAACTAAGCTGAAAAAAAAAATACAAAAATGATTCGAAAAAAAAAGTTACTTTATTTTATTTTATGTCAGTTAAATATATCTCATGCCCACATTGGCGTATTAGTAACAAAATTTCGAAAGCAGTATTCTTAAAATATAATTAATTCCATTAAACAGAAAAAAGTATAATTTGAAACGAAATTAGTGCTAGTAATGTATATTTTTTGTTTGCACAAAAATTAACGTTTTGAGTTTTAAAATTCCTTTAGTTCACATGAGAATTGAATTTATAAACTCTTTTTTAAAAATTTGTTTATATTTACAAAAAATATAGATACACACTAAAAGTCTTTTCTTCTTTGATGAATTGCAACATTAAAAAATATTTAAATAAAAAAATTCTCCTATATTTATTCAAAAAAGAAGTTTTAAACTCTTAAATAATTACACGTACTGATAAAAAAGCAGAAGTTTTGTTCGCCTAGATTTTTTCAATTTAGGTTCTTACAATTTTTTTTCTAGTCAGGTTTTGACGTCAATGAACAAATAGAATTTTTTCCAATCCTCTACAAGTGGAAAAAAAATTAGGGAAAAAAATCCGTGAAGATTTCATTAACTTTCTACTTTACTGACAACAACCCTACAAAAAGAATAGGCTTTTTCCTTCTAAGGAAAAAAAATCTTCTCTGCTACGGGTAATTTCTTTCATTCTTTTTAGCTAAATACGCACCAAATGTTATATATACTCTTAATTTTTTTTTTTTAAATTAAAAAAAATGCAAGAATTTTTGAAATTTTTCATTTTTTAGTTGCAATACCTAGGAAACGCAAGTATATCAAGATTAATATTTGATTAAAGATAAAGGAAAAAAGAAAAACTAAACTACTATTGATTGGTTTAAGTCGGGGGTTCTTAAACTTTTCGAGGTGGTGACCTCATTTTTTGTACAAAAATTTTGTGCTACCCCATAAGCATTGTGCAAAATTTACACATGCTTCTATATGTACTTTATTTGTGGTATATTATTGTTTTGCAATAACAAACATTTGTAATAAGTTTTTACTTTGGATATAACGTTATAAAATTTTAATTAAGTAACAAAACAAAAAACAACATTTTATAATGTTTTATTCGGTAAATTATACATAAATTATAATCTGTTGGTTAAAAGTATAGTCCTTTTGAGTTCACTTCTGAGGTTATCACCTTTTATTAACAACAGGCCAATGCAAGATTTGTGAATCAAAAGAAAGGATGTACTTGATAATTTTTATTCATGGTATTAAATCTTGGAATTGTCGATACCGGAGGACTAAGTATTTTTTTCAATATTCTTTAGATTTGATCAATACTTTGAATTTATGGTTGTTACAAATGAAAACATCGTTTTACATAAATAAGCTGCAGAAAAAGGTAAAAGATATACTGTAGTGCAGTTTCAGAAATTGTTAGAAATTGTTTTGCAACTCCTATCCATAAACGTTCTAAGAATACCTTGAGACCTAACAAGTTCTTTTTGTAGTAGTAGTTATTATTATTATTATTATTATTAATGGCTAATAAGTTATTTTATGTGAAAAGATATTTTAAAAATCTTAAAATTTTTAGCGACTCTAGCTGCAAGTCACAATAACCCTAGCTCAAGATATCCGACTAGGTTTAGAAGGGTTTATTTTAGGTATTTAATGTTAGGACCATTAGAGAAAAAAAAATATAAGTATTGAGGAAAAAGGAATAATATATAAAATTGCAGAGTTTTTTAAGTTGTTTTTTCAACATTTATTTTATTTATTTATTTTAATAAGAATATTTTTTGTGTTTTTTGAAAAATGAAATTTTCGAGATAGTTGTGCATGAAAAAGGGATATCTCCAAAATAATCCAATAAAATTCAGTGACATTTATAACACTTATACAACAAGTCCTTTAAAGTGTAATAAACTGAAGACTTTTAATCACATTTTGCAACCATTTTTAGCTTAGAACATAAGGTAATTTTGCTGAAAAATCATTAAGGTCAAATTTAAAGGCTCATAAAAAATTTTTTTCTCAAAATATTTCTTATCCTGTGGTTTGAGACATTTCAGATGGATCAAGAAGTATAGCAATGGAATTAAAGCTACAAAATTTGTCCGAAGTATTTTTATTAATACTGTTTTTCTTAAAACTGAAAATTTTGCTAAAACTTCATAAAAACAATATTTTTTTTTTCAAAAACAAGGATTGTGATACATGTTATTTATTTAATTATTGTAACTCTCTAAGCCCATTTATATCCTTTAAAACAATAAAATACTGTGACATATCTCGCGTTCTTCATCTAACATAACCTCTACGTTCTTTGACGGCCACGATTAATGGCAAAACTTTTCCAACCCAAATCCAAGAAGTGAAACGTAGCATAGATGCAAATAAGATAAAGGATAAAGGATAGAAAGTTTTGTGAGCAATGATGGCAATTTAGAGAAAGCTCTGTTTGGAAAAGGTAGAAGTGTAATTTGACGGCCTACCAAAGCATCACAGATATCTAAACATTACTACAAGGTGCATACTATTGCACGCGAGCCCAACAGCCTACCTGAAAGTGATTGAACCGTTGAGTATTCAACCAAGGTAGGAAGATTATATTCTGAACGCTAGTATATTATTGGGACGAGATTAGGCGGATATAATATATTTATATTGATAAGTGATCTAATTGCGCGTTCTGAGTTAGTTAAAACTGCGTACTTTGGTTTATTCTCACTTAATATAAGTTTGTTCGATATCTAATTAATTTAAGTTAAATTCTTTATAAAAGTCATATTAAGAATTATAGAATGTCTCATCCTTCCGAGAATCCCACACCTCTAACTTATGCGGAAACCCCACGACATGGCTATCGAATGATGACCATGTCACGATACTTCTGAAAATCAATTTTTGAAAAATTGGTCTCCGAACCTAGTCGCGGATGCCTTAAGAAACACTGATTAAAAGTAACACTATGTTTGATATACTGTTTATCAATGCCGCAACAGAAACAACACGATGATATCATAGTTTTCAATCTTTTGAGTTGGCACATCACTGTTCAACTGTCCACACCATGCCATTAAGAGATCTTTATATTCGGCGGTTTCAAAATGTTTGAAAATTTGACTTTTAATGTAATATATGCATGTTTGTATTAGGTTACTAATTCTTCTTCAATGGCTCGACAGACCTGGATGGGCCCTGAGCTTCTCCAGAACTTTTCTCTACACATTTCTACTTTTGGCAAATGTTTTCCAGTTTTTGACCTTTGAAATATTTAGGTCTTTTTCGATAGTCAACCCATCTAAATGGGGTTCTGCCCCGAGGTTTATTTCCCATGGGCTTTGCCAGAAGGATTTTCTTGTAGCAACGATCATTCATTCTAGCCAGATGACCAGCCCATTAAAGTCTCTGTAATTTGACAAATTTTACAGTATATGGTTGTTTGTAAATTTTGTAGAATTTTATTCTCCATGATCCATTCACTTGGATCCCACCAAGAATGTAGCCTAAGATCTTTCTCTCAAAAATTCCCAAAGTTTCCTCATCACATAAAGTCAGTGGTCAAGTCTCTGAAACATACGTCAGGTTAGATCCCATAAGACTTTTGTAAAGAAGCAATTTAGTTTTTAATTTGAGAAAACTGGATTTTAAATAACTCTTCAAAGCATAAAAACATCTAATGATTCTTTTATAAACTTCTGGGGCCAGCTCATTTTTATTATTTATCTCAGTTACCAAATAAGTAACACTGTTAATTTTTTCAAATTTACAATTGCTAATTTCTATATGACCATGTTGTAAGTCTTACTTTAAACAAAGTAAATATTTAGTTTATTCTCGTTGACAGATAAGTTCATTCTTTTAGAACTTTGTTCTAATGCCATAAATGCCTGTTTAAGAGCTGGTTCTGTTCGGGCAATGATGCCAATGTAATAAGCATAAGCCAGTATTTATCAGATTATTGGTAGATAGAATTGTCTGGAAAGCCCGCAAACACGAACCAATTCAGTTTCTCTTAAAATATCTGGAGTGAACCTCAGTATACCTTTTTCCTTTGCCGTTTTAAATATCCCCAAATGTCAGTTTTACTAATTCTTGAATGTCTTTGATGGAATTACTTAACAAGAAAACCTAAATTTCATTTTAGGTGAAATAAAAAGTGTACAAATATATTGTTACGAATTTTGTGTAAATAGTGTCAATAACTTGAATTTGGGTGTTTAATGCATTTATATTACTCTATGTGCTATATTTATTTCATGTTAAAATTGTACTATTCACAAGCAATGCCACCCCTTACGTTATAATGGCGATTCAATGAGAACTTAGCGTAATCTGGGCGGAAGAGCCAAGTTGGCATCATTTTTGGCAACCAAGTTGGTGACCAATTTGGCGACTTTGGCGACCATTTTGGCGCCATTGGTGACCATGTTGGCGAGTTCGGAACCCTCTGGATTTTTCTAGAAAGTAGTGGATCTCTCCATGAACGTCACGCTCGATGACACGAGCGGTTATATTTCTGGAAGTTTCTGCCCCGCAAATAAATAGGAGCACAAGTCGCAAACGGTCAGTCGGGTTTAAACCAGCGATTAGCTCGGCTGTGTTTGTGAATAATCTTTACTTAAGTCTATTTTTAAACACTGATGATTGTGTTTGATTGCTGTTGAAGGTGTGAAGACCTTCGGAGATTTACTCTGTGAATATTTCTGCTGAATCCTGTATTTAAAGAATTGGATTTTTGATAATAAATTCGCATCGCTCTTGAAGAACTGTTTATTTTCTTTGTGATTGTTTTGCATAAAATCTTAGAACAATATCTTTACTTTACAATAAATATTTGTTAAAAGATGTCGTTGTTCTTACATCACCTTAACAATTTTAGACTTTTAGCAAAGCTACTTAATGCTGGTGATCTGCATGTAATAAATAAATATTTGTCAAGAAACGTCTCCGAAGTGTTTGTCAATACGTTCTGATGCAAATGGGAGACGTAATCATTCTTTACTCGACACTCAAATTAAACCTTCAGAGTTGATATTTGAAAGGGTATACATGCTGACACGTTAATGCTCTTCCATCATACTCGACGTTTCAATTATGTGTTCGAAACAATATGTTCAATTGTGACGCATTGCAGAATTTGCCTTGCAGGAAGTGCCAAGGTTTAATTTCCAATTGATACACGAATAATGTTCATAAGGAATCTAATTGATCTTGAGAATGGATTAAAATTAATTGATTTTAATAAAAATTCATTGTTAATGAAATTAACAGATATTTCATTTTACTATGCAAATTAAACTATAAAAATTGATAAAATATGAGCTATATTTTCCATAGATCTTTTTTAGTCCACTAAAAATTCTATTAGGTGTATATTATAGTTTTTAGTGCTATGATAGATATCTGTGGGTAGTTATATGCTTGCATTTATAATCAGTCTAAAACCTGTACCGTTCTTTTTTGGGTTTATTTCTACTAATCTTTAAAAAAACGGATTGATAGTTTTTGTTAATTTTGTTTCTTTCTTCTCATATTCACTACTTTATGGGCTTTGAATATAGAGTGAAAAGTTTTGGAAGAATAATGTTCAATTAAGCATGGTTTGATACATCTTTTTAATTTCTGAAAATAATTACAAGAACTATGACATAGCATTAAAAAGAAATAGTTGGACGGAAATATCACGAAATTGAAAAAAAGAAATTCCTATTCAAGCATTCTTTTTCTTGATATAAAAATTGCACATCCAAATCTGCATTGAACTTCCTTTGGAGGTAGAGAATCGAGATTTATAACAAATATATATATATGGGCCTTACGACTAAAAGAAATTATCAGATAATAATGAAATTCCCTTCACAAATATTTATCGAATCTACCCGCATTTAAAGTTTTGTCACCAATAACACAACAGCTTTAACTCTGAATATAATCCAATAGAAGTTGATTTCTCATCTATTTACTTTACTACCAATACCATACATGCTGGTTTGTGCCCAGTATGGGCTTATGTCTCTATTTAATCAACGTATTAGTTGAAAATAATTAACAACAATAGTTTTAATATCCGGGTTCATAAAACTTCATTAATATATATATATATATATATATAAATGTGTGTGTGTGTGTAGATTGATATATTTCAAATCTAAATGCAGTCGAACCTCCATGTAACGAACCTCTTTATATTACGAATTTATTTATATAGCGAAATTTTTCCTGGAACGAAGTACATTACATGATTTTTTTAGTAAAATGTTGTTGTTGTTACTAATGCCACCTGATCAGCAAAGGCCAGATCAAGGCCCACGAAATTCATCATGGTAGAGGGTTAAGTGACGCCTGTCGTTAGCCGTTGCTTTGAGCACCATATATGTGACAGAACAATTTAGCTCGGTCTCACCCCAATTTTGAGGGAAATAACCGTGGGGTTGGTCACGGGTCTCCCACCTCTTTTCCTTTTCCACCAACCTCACGAGAGGACTTGCGGATCGATGGCTATTCAAAGTACCCCCATGCCACGAAGGCACTATGCCAGAAGTCGGCGTCGATAACCACTATATAGGATGGGCGACTTTTCGTAAAATAACCTCCAAATAGTGAAGTTCGTTTTCTATATAATGAGCTTTTTCACTGGTGATTCAAATTTTTTTCTTCCTATTTTTAAAATATTTCTGAACATTTCGAGTTATTCTCTCTTTTAGCGCATTGTATGGTAGTCATAAATCTTTACCTGGTTTTATTCGATGAGTAACTCACCGAGAGCAGTAGAATTTTGGGCATTTCATCCAAGATGTGCAACCTTTAACCCCCATTGTCCAGTTCACTGGAAACATCATCGATATTCCCTTTCACCCTCAGTGGAGTCTCGTGTCCTGTGATATGGTTGTTCTATGGCGACCATATCTTTGATTGTCAGCGTGAATTAGAGATGTGGGATTCTCGAAATGAATCGACATTTTAAAATTCTTAATATGACTTTATTAAGAGTTTAACTTAAATTTCTCTAATAAATTGGATAAACTTATATTAAGTGAGAATAAACCAAACACGCGTAACCTGATCGCGTAACTTGGATCACTTATCTAAATAATTATATTATCCGCCTACTTTCAATTCTGATAATATTACAAGTTCTAATATTAAATAATCTGTCCTACCTTGAATCAAGCTACGGTTCAATCACTTTCAGAGAGACTGTTAGGCACGCGTGCAATAGTATGCACCTTGTAGTAATGGCTAGAAATCTGTTAATCTTTGGTAGGCCGTCAAATTACACTTTTATCTCCTCTAAACATAACTTTCTCTAAATTGCCATC
>BMAV01012394.1:722241-751220 GCA_019973955.1 Trichonephila inaurata madagascariensis | reverse complement strand
TTAGAATTTCAATATCCTTATACTTAAAAAAAATAACTCAGAATATTCCTGAATAGGATTTCTTGAAGAGTGAGAAGTTTTTCACATACTTCATTGAAAAATAAAGGTCAAACACTTCGGACTTCTTTCGCGTTCCATTTTCTTTCCGGTGAATTGTTTTAAAGGTATACGTTTCTTTCTTTCAGAATCGACTGCACCTCTCAGTAGCATTTCTAACACATCTTTTTTATTCGAAGTTGAGATGTTCTCAGGGATTGTTTCTTGGATGGCTTTTGGAAGGTATTTCCTTTTTCTTTTTCAAAAAACTTCGAAACAGTTTTCAATTTCGGGCCATTTATCATGCCAAGACGTTATTCTTGATGAGATTTCGTCACTTGTGTTTGAATCAAATGGTTCCCTTTGTACATTATGACACGTTTTTTAACCAAATTTGTAAGAATTGCATTTCAGATGTTTTATGTTAAAAAAATTTGGATTTTTTTTCATCTAAATTTCCATTTATTTCACGATTTTTTTAAAAAATATTTTGATTTTAAAAACAGTTTTAAAGCTTTATACCGGAATACTTTTAACTGAGATTATATGATATTGAGATTAAGTTATATTTCCACAGAATGTATTTGGATAATTAATAAGGAACTGATGAATGTTAGCTGAAATAACTGTTCAAGATATTTACAATGCAATAGATAAAACTTATATGATTTTCATAAATAGGGAAAATTAGACATTTAGGGTTATTTGTAATTCTTTCCAGGGTTTTGAAGTGCTTTAGTAAAAGAACTAAGACGGATAAAGCAAAAAAGAACAGTTTGAAAGAATACATAAATAAATGCAGAGTTTTATTTACACACTACACACGTGTTCTATGTGTGAAGCCTTAGTCTGAAGGCATACATCAATACGATAGTTCAGGATATCGAAAACCGAAATATGTCAGGGAACGGCCGACAAAATTCTTCAACGACAGAAATCAACACGGCATGAATTGAAGAAGTGATTCAAAATGATCGACGGATAACTGAGTGAAATCTCGTCAGAGCTGGAACTGAGCTATGGTAGCGTGCAGCATATTGTTTCTGATGTGCTGCAATATTCCAAGACAGTGCTGTGAAAACATCCGCCGAGACCTGGCTCAATGAACTGGGACATTGTTTCTACCAAGACGAGTTAAACAAGTTGGTTCTGCGTTCTGATAAATGCCTAAATAGACTTAGTGATTATGTCGAAATGTGATATAGGCACGTGTATGCCTCCTAATTTTCTTTTGTATTTCCTGCCTATTGTTAATAAATATTTCTTTATTCGACTTGTAACCTTTTTTCTGATAACACCTCGTATTTATTGCCAATTACATAATTGTATATCTACGTGTGTTTTGTATGATAAAAAAATGCTTTATAAGAGCATGAGCCAATTTTAGTGTTTTGTTTATTCATATATTTTGAGGGTTATGTGGTTTTTGAAGCATTTAGTGAAGTTCTTGTGCAGACATTTAAAAAGGAGTTACTATCTTTGTCTGGATATAATGGAATAGTGAAAAACCGCCACGAGACTTAAGGTATTCGAAAACGTTGAACGTCGAAACACAGATTTTTTGTTTGTTTTTTATTGCATTGAATAGAGCTATCTTTTGTCATTACCAGATATACTTTGTGTTGTTTCTACGTTACTTAGATGTCAAATTATAGTCAATTTCATAAAATTAGAAAAACCGGTAGTGGGACTACAATATAATATAACAGAAATGGTCATTTAAATTGTTGAAAATATTTCATGGTGAGTCTGATAACTCAAGATGTTATAAATGTATTTCTATTAAACTTTCTGAACTTGATAAATTATTTTCTAGAGAATGTACTTAAATATTTCTTATTGTATGAATATATTTTGAATTAAGGCTTGTTATATTTAAATATCGGTTTCATTAAGAATGTCACATTTCTTTTTTACTATTTACTCAATCGGCTCTAAAATTTTTAAATTTTAATAAACCATTAAAATTTTACTACCTTCTCTAGATAAGTGCATCTAATTTTTTTTAGTAATACTTTTACTGATATAAGCTCCTTACTTTTTTCTCTAATTGCTTTGAAGTTTTTCATAAATATTGCTAAACTTTCACTTATAATTGTGGTTTTTGTAAAATTAAGATAATTTTTTAAAAATATTTTTAGTTATAGATAATAGTACTTATTGGTATTGATTCCTAAAATAGCATTTATAATGTCTTAGTATGCTGTTTTTTAAAACAGATCTCAGAACGTGTTAGGATACTTTATAGCAGGGTAGTCTCAATTATAGATTGTTATGTGAAACTTATGGAAACACACACAATGTAATGAGATTATACCACTAGAAGAAAGGCTAAAAAAAGTTGTACAAGAGCCCTGACGACCGGTGGATATTTGTCCATTACAATACTGAGTAATAATATACAGTTTTCCGAGTTGTTTCATATCTATGCAACACAGGAATCCAAATTTTAAGGATTGCTGTTTCCAGAAGGCTGCATGAAAGATGATTGCTTGAAATAAGATCTGCTATTTGCATCTCCCACTCAGTTCCACTCAGTGATAAACTCATTTAGTATAGTGCAGAGACTATTGATTTTGGAGCATAGATCAGTGGGGGGCTGTTTGTTCAAGTATAATCACACAGATTGAGCCTAATTACCGATTCTCAAAGCTCCTTTATCTGGAAGCACAGACAGGGTTTCTCTAAATATTTTCCAAAATCCGAGAAAGTGTTCAATCTAGCAAATGAGCTTTGATAGCGCGGGAAGGTATCCAGTTGGACGATAACGCAGACTCCCATGTTTTCCACAGAAGCTGTAACATATGTTAGAAATAAAGAGATGAAATGTTTGAATCCTATATTCCCTTTCAAGTCTTCATGCCTTGATTTCATTTTCATGGATGGCACCACTCGTTTATACAGAGTTAATTTGATTGATAAATTTAGTAAGGTGGTTCAAGTATACATACCACAGCGACTCATAATCTATTTAATTTCTAGCATGAATCCATGGTTGTTGTAATAAAGCTGTAAGTGTGGGGACCATATTTCTTTAAAATTTAAATTTGGTGCTGTGTATATGATTATACGTGTGTACCATAACTACTGTATTGTATCTTTTTTGTTACGTCAATGAATATTCATACAAAATTTAAACATAATAAGTATGGAGATCGATCACCAAAAGCAAAAATTCTCTCAAGTGTGATCATCAGTGAATATTATTTTTTGATTTGCTGTACACTCCCGGCGTATAACACGGAAATGTAAAACAAAAATTAAGATCGAAAAATTTATGAGTGCTCATTATACGCCGGATATGAAAATGATAGCCTTTAAAATAAAGAAAAGATGAGCATGTAAAAATTAGATTTCGACATATGGATATTGCCTCTTTTTGTAAAAGTCTTTTTCACCTTCTAACATCTACATACCCAACAATAGTTTCAAATTTGATTGAATGGTTTATTTATACACACATTTAAAGGCTGAACTAAAGAACCTCCTGCAGTTACTTCAGGAGGATGAACTAATCGAGTTCATCTTCCTGGAGTAACTTCTATTGCTGCACTCTTTCACCAATTTCTCTGTGTTATCTGCTAAATGGGTTTTGAACATGCCACACATCAAAAAACTAAATAGATCCATTAAAACACCGATGATACTTTTGTGAAATATTTTTAATTATCCACAATTTTACCCCATTTTCGCCCATCCATCCTTCTCGTGAACATGAATGAAAACTCTTTTCTGAATATTAAATTTCAGAATTAATTTTCTTTTAAATTTAATTTTGTATTGTTCACTTAGCAGAAGAGCACTACGTTGAAGTGAGATTTTTTGTGACATGCCGTTTGTATCTGATTTTTTTTTGGTGTTTATCTCCTTAAGAATCAATTTTAATACAAGACCCCCGGTATGGAAATTTTATGAGGAGTGTGAAATTTTACAAAAGCATTAACAAAAAAGTGTTACGCTCGCTTTTGAGCATGCGCCAAATGGCTGTCCGAAGAAAGAAGAAAGAGTTACTACTTTTTCTTCGTTTTTAAAATTGCAATCCTTCTTTTCTTACCGGAATCAGGCAAAATATAATTACAGAATTGGAAAAATCATTTATTTCGCCACGACACGGTATACTATTTTTACAAACTAATGATATTTTCCATTTTTTACGACTTTTGCTAAAATGAGTCAATATCAATGTGTTTTCATGGAAGAAATTTTTCAATCATTCTGTACGGATTCCTTATCATTATAATGAATCGACACTTTTTACTAAAAAAATTCCTTCTTTGATATTTTAGAATCAGTAACTTAAAATATGAAATGCCAAAAATTTATTATTATTATTATTATTATTTTGCTTATACATAAGAACATTGTATAAATATATTGCAGATTTTTTTCCTTAAAAAAATGCGTGCACTATACGATGAATAAACCTAAAAATTGAAAAATGCAGTGTGAATGTATAGGTGTGCGTTATAAGCCGGAAGGTTACAAAGGTCGAAAAAAGGATTTTTCTCTTGTACATACCTTTATTTTTGATAAACCTTTGAATTTTTTGTAAGCATTAACTTCATTGTTTATATGAAACAAAAGAAAAATCTTAATACTTCTAAATAACTTTCAAAGCAAAAAGCTAACATCAGCATTCAATAGTGGATTGTTTTAAGGCTTTGTCACATAAACATCTCTGCATGTAATTTTAAGTGCAACTTGTAATTTAATATTTTCAAAAAAATATTTCCATGCATATTTATCCAAAAATTGTTTTTTTATTGGAATAATGCATACCATACAAAATTCTTGTTTACAGGTTACATTTAATATGAACTTTCAGTTTAGAAAATTAAAAGAATTCAAAAATAAAATACATTAAAATTTTTCCTGGAATATGAAAATTAGGAGTTTGAAATTGGTTTTGCGATTACAAAATGATTGTCTATTTGAATTTTTTAAAATTGCTTTAAAAGTAATCTTGATATCTAACAAGATGAAGATTTTAAAATTAGTATTTTATTTTAAATTAGGAGTTAATAGCAGTGAAAAGATACAAATCCATCAGATTTTGATTTGTAATCATGGCAACATTTAATCTGTAACGCTAAATAACATCATTTACAGACTAAATATTTCTGTTTGATCGTTTATTTCTAATGTTATTGTTTTATATAAGCCTATATTTCTGGTTTATTTCTCATAACAGGAATTTTTAAAGAATACTTGCTTAATATTTTACATTTATTACTTTTCTTGAAGTTTAAATGTATTTTCCACACAAATTAAAAAATATTTAAACTATAATAAGAGGATTAGTATTCCACAAATAACATGCCTGATTCTTTAATTTCATCGTAGTTGAGACAAAATTTTAATTTAACTAGTTTCTCAAGAATAAACGCGAACTCTATGATATTTGTTCATTAATTAGTGGAATTAGTTAACATAGTTAAAATAAACTAAACTAAACTCAGTGGCGCAACAGCCCATGAGGGCCAAAGTCTACTGTGCACCTCTCAGTATACGTGACCTTGGGCGTTGATGTGCATGAGCAGATGTTCCAGTCAAGTGGTCAAACCTGACACGAAACTCACAGTGCATAATTCCCAAGCACAAACTCGGTGCTCATTTATCGACCCACTAAAGGGGTGAAAAACTGATTCACTCTTGCCCAGTCCGGGATTTGAACCAAGGACCTGCGGTGTAGAAACGCGATGCACTACCACTGAGACACTGGGCTTTATTTTTAAAATAAAATACTGAGATAAATATCAACATTCAAAGCAGTTTTTATTTGAAACTGATTAGGGATGAAATTATAATGCATGAAATTCTTAAATTTTAAATGCTCCTGACTGAAAAGTTTCTGAATTATGAGAGTTTAGCAGTTGCAGATTAAATCTCAGTATATTTAAACTAATAAATCTTATATAAAATTTATATATACTCTTCAAAAAATACTAATACTATTCAAAGGAAAATGATTTTTAATTCGAAAAATGCATAAAATATGTTTAAAAAAATCAATCAGTATTGTTTTAAGAATAAAGCCTATTATATACAATTAGAAGGGGTGGGGGGAGAAATCAAATTGGAACGTGCGCAAAACTTTTTTAAAAGGCCATATTTCATGTTAACTGAAACTTCTGAATTCATTCAAGTTTTTATGTAATTGCATTCAATATATTAAGACATTTTAAAATAAATGTATATTTTAATCTAACTCAATGTTTTGTTAAAATACTACCTTTAATTGTTTGTTTTTTTACCTCAATAATTATAGTTTCCCTTAGAAATTATTATGAACATTCCGTTTTTTTTTATTCTCATCTAAGTCTATTATTTCTTTACAACTTTTGACCGTATTAAAAAAATATAAAATAGAATAAAATAATTTAAGCTTATTCTAAAAAATAGCATTATTTTAAAATGAGAATTAGCTTAAATATACTAAGTTTAATTAATCATATTTTAATTGTAAAATTAAGAATAGAACAAAAAATTCTTTTGACAACAAAAAACTAAATCTTTTGAGTTAAAAAATGCATGCGTATATATATATATATGTTACCATTAAAGTGTATAATTCAGTTATATCATAGAATAACTATAGATATTTCATGAAATAACTAGACAAGTCAGTTAAAGTATGTAAAAGAGGAAAAATTTCATACTTTACCTAGTTATTCTATGAATTAACTAGGTATTCTATGAAATAACAAGGTATTCTCTATGAAATAACTAGGTATTCTATTAAATAATTAAGGATATACCGTTAAAGTTAATAAACAATTTCAAAGATATTTTATAAATTAGTTAATCATAAATAGCTAAAATCTCTCGAATCATACATTGAATCCCTTTTGAGGATGAATACTTCATAAATAATAAGAGAAAGCACAGATGATATAACTTATTATTACTCATATTGCTAACATGAGTTAAACAGAAAGGGAAAAAAAGATATGTTGCAAAAATAGATCATATTTACATATTATCAACAAAAATACATGCTGGGAAGGAAAACTGTTGCTTCATAAAAACATTGCGTAAACTTTTAAATACAAAAATGTAAGATAATATTAATATAAATTTCATGAGATACCTTTATTTTACTTTTCATTATTTATTAGAGCAATGATTTCTGTAATGACACTTTGGATCGTACTGTTTATTAGTTTTGAAACAAGCATACTTTTCACTATTACACATTTTCTTTTACATGAGCACTTTTTAAATCCTTGTCCAGTACCGCAGCTTTGAGCCTTTGCAACGATCGAAGCGTTGTGTCAATATTTGGAACTTCTTCAATGGAAATTAATTCTCGCTGACATATACTGAATTGATATCCAGAGTAGAATTGTTTTATTCGGTCATCTCAGTTTCTAATTGGAAAAATCCTTCCCAAAGCATCTAGAATCGGTTCGAGGAACTTTCGAGTGCCTTTTGCACACTTTACGATCAAGTAATCGTTATTCTGCAGAATACCTAGTTAAATAGTAGAACTCAATAATTTTATACTTGATTATTTATTAAATATACTTTAACTGACTTGTTTAGTTATTCAATGAAATAATGGATTTCACACTTTAACGCTAACATATATAATCCCTCTAAAGAATTAACCCATTGCCTACCAATTGCGTGATATCGCTTAGTAAGCGTGTGTACTAAAACTGCCGGCTAGATGATATCTCGAAGTTTGGGCTGAAATTATAGATTGATTGCATATCTCCATTTGAGTTAGGAATTATTAGAAAGGATGAAGGAAAAATTTATATAGTGTAAAGTACATATTAATTGTAATTTTAATAATAAAAATTGATAACTTAGACCATTAGATTATAACTTAATAATTATATATAAATGAAAGTATTCCAAAAGTTGAAAAAAATGTTTTTGTTGTTGTTGCTGTATATAATGGGCCTTAAAGCAAGGATCAACGCTAAGTGCTGGGTTGCTGGGACAAACTGGACCAAAATATCTAGTCTCTTTAAAGGGTTTTTTTTCTTTGTACATATTTGATATTGCTTTGTTGACATCCTTTTTTTGTGGGAGGAAGTTTTTCTAAGTAGTAAAAGACAGTTGTATTTTTATCATAGTTGCTGCTTTCACCTGCATTGCTGCCTTCGCCATCAAGTAAATGCAAAACAACTGATATCCTAAACTGACACATCCTCTCTTTTTATTCCTTCGATTTCTTTGATTATAAACTTGTATGTATTCTGCAGCAAGATTTCGAAGTGAGGTAGAGCGATTTTTTTGTATTAACAGGATGTTTTCTTGTTATCTGCTAATTATTACTTATCAGTTCATTTTTATTATCTTACAACTCTTTATAACTACATTTGCCTTATAGGTTTTTTTTCCAGCGGGGATCACTACACGTATGTATGAAAATCTAATGTAACATTACACATCTGACCGTCGCCAGAGGAAATTAGGTGACGACCTTGAAAAAACAAGCAAAACGAAAAGAAAATCTTTGTTTATGAAGATTGTTATTGAAAAAAACCACACTACGAGATAACTCGTAAGTGGCACTCAGCACAGAAATTTTATTCAGTGACGCCAGGCTACGAGTTACCTCGTGTAGTGTTTTTTTAAATAAAAATTACTGTAAATGCTGTTACAATATTATATTAATAACTTAATATTATTATATTTTGTAAAATTTCATGTTTCCTTTAAAATAAAACCTTGGCACCAAGGGCAATACGCTCTGAATTTAACTGGCAGTCAACGGGTTAAAGTGACTACTTCCTAATGATGATATTTTTTATAGAATAAATGCATAGAACTACGTGGTATAGGTTATGTTATTTTATTTTACATATGCTTTCCTTTTTTCGTTTATTACATGTTCAGTTCATATACGTACGAAAGTTGATTTAAATTTCCTTAAATGCAGCTTAAGTTAAATTTTATTTGTGTTGTTATAGTTTAAATTTCATTTATTAATTAAAAACAATCCTTTAATTTGAAGCAAAATATGAATCGAAATACCATATTCAACCTAATATCTTCTTTAAAAAAATATAATTTTTAGCTTAACTTATTATTGCTCAGCTAGTTTATTTTTAGTTTTTTAATATGTAAAACTAATTTTTATTTTCTAATTGAATTCAAAATTATACAGCAATTTCATTAAATATTTTTTGAATGTGTTTTTAACAGTTAAGTCGTCCAATATCTTTTAAAAAATTGAGGAATAATTTAAATTTTGTGAGCATTAAGAAAAAAATAAAATGTTCTAATAACAATAAAATTCAAACTTTTTATCAGGGCAAATCTGAGCCATACCAGCTATATTATTACTTCTTGTATATTATTGTTTACTTTTATAAGTAGTTTCAGTTTCAAAAGCATTTAATCAACTGTGTTGGTTCGAAAGCTCATTAAATGCAAAGTATAATAATTTTAATTAGTGTCCATTCCAGAGAAATTAATTGCTCGGAAATATTACAAAATGACAAATTAGGCCTTATTCACTGAGTATCATAACCTCTAATGGGGGTGCAGTTAGGCAGAGAGAGAAATGTAAGATTTTAGATTTTTCATTTAATCAGAGAAATATAACTTTAGTAAGACCTCAGAAACCCAATTTACATGTATATATATAAGTAACAAAACATCTTCAAAAAACTGTTGTATACATCGTACACACGCAATCATTTTTCAATTCCTACTATTAGCTCACTGTATATATGTGTATATATAAATATAGTATTATAAAATAACTTGTTCAGACATTCAATTGTTATAATATATTATTTTATATTCATCGATTCAAGTTCAAATACATTTTTTTTAAACTTGTAATGGATGATACTTGATGTTATAATACAGTTTTTTCAAATATTAGTTCATTAATTAAATTAGAAAAAAGAATAAATAGTAACAAAAAAATATTAGCCCAACTGTTCCATAGTCCAAAGTAAAATCATTCGTTGAGTCCCTGTAGCGCAAGGGATAGCGCGTTGAACTTATAATCCAAAGGTCGTGGATTCGAATCCCACCTGGGATGGCTTAGTTTCTGAGAATGTGGTTCCTTTTTTACTATATACTATATTTTGAATAATTAAATTTAATTAATGCATAGATTGGAATAAAAAAATAGTCCAACAATACATGTAGAAAGGAAAATGAAAAATTGCAAGGCAGATCGCTTTCTGTTTTGCCACATAATATTGTGATTCTGTCATATGTATATACATATTTATATTAATTGTAACTATTTAATAAAAAGTAACTAAAATTCAATTTTCCTTTGTTGACTTAAGTAGGAAGTGACTTTAAGAACTTTTTTTATATTATTTGTTGAAAAATAATTTACTTTTCATCCTCAAACAATTTTTTCCTCTTTCTACGTTTCGGCTCGAATAAAGTTTGAAATCTTGGCTACGAAAGTCATTCGCTACACAAGCATAGAAAATCCAAGACGTATTCTGGTAAAATCTATCTGTGACGTCTAAAATGTCAGAAACTATTTTACTAAAATTTGCCATTCAAAGTAAAACAAGTTCAGCTAAGAAAACTTTTATATAGACAAATAAATTTTATCAATTAATATTTATTTTTCTCTTGCTTATTAAGCCTTAAATGATTACTTAAATTTTAAGATTTTTTTTGGTAAATTTTAAATTAATGTCATGCAGTTTGGAAAACATTTTGGAAATAAAGCATTATAAAGTTATTGGGCCAAATTCATGTGATATTAAAGTCACATGATAAATGAAATGACATGTTTTTAGTCAATCAGTTCATGCGCTTCTCTGTTACCAACTTTTGCTTTTTGCAGACATTTTCTTTCAAAAGGTATGTATTTGTCAGCAGAAATAATAACGCGCACACAGGTAAACAAAACGCACTTGATTTAAAAGTACACATTACACTTGTAACAAAAAAAAACAAACAAAAAACGACGCACTAAGAAGGAGTTGTCCGATTGTAATGAAATTTTGCATACAAAGACATTTATACCGAACATGCAAATGATTAAAATTTGGTGTCCAACGATAGAATAGCGCGAGCTACAGCGCATCGGAACTGTGCACTTAGAAAGTATCTATAAGAAGCGATTTTCAATATGAATGCCAAACTTTCTGTTGCATTGCTATTTAAGATACCTTCCAACGACTGAAAAAAATGATTGACGCAGAATTCAAGCTCATTACTAGCAACTGTCCGAGTTTGAAAGATGTCGTAACATTGCATAGAAATAGGCAGGCAAGGCAAATCAGAGAATCACTCGTCATATGGGTCGAAGCGATGTGGTGATTAAAAAACGCTGAAAACAATGGGTAAACAGTGGCAGATTTCAGCGTCATGATGGTAGCGGTCGACCTAGGGCCACAGCATATTGGGAGGACAAATTGCTTGTCAGATCATCTATCACAGTGCCTGATTCATCGTTATCAACCATCAGACGTGTGACCCACACATGAGTGTCCACCATGACCATTCACAGACCTCTGATTGAGCGAAATTTACACTCGTACCAAACTCTACGCCACCTTCCACTTACTCCTGTACGCTGTTGAGCCAGACTTTGGTGGTGCGTGGTTCAATCAGGTTGAAATCATGCTGACTGGGGGCATATAGTGTTTAGCGATGAATCTCGCTTCCAACTGTGTCCTGACGATAATCGAAGACGTGTCTGGAGACGTCCAGGACAGCGTACCGATCCTGCATTCTCCATTGCACGCCACACAGGCCCTTAACCAGGAGTTATAGTCTGGGGTGCCATTTCCTTTGACAGCCGGACCCCTTTGGTTATCATTAGAGTCTCACTTACAGCCCAACCGTGCGCCGACGACATTCTGAGAACTGTTTTACTACCATTCCTTTTGTAGTATCTTAGCCTTATTTTTCAGAAGATAAGGCCACACCACATGCAGAACGTTTTGCTATGAATTGTCTTACAGCTTGTCAAAGACTTCCTTGGCCAGCCCGCTCACCAAATCTCTCTTTCATAGAGCATGTCTGTGATATGACGGGAAGGTATCTGCATCTACCAGGGAATGTTGACGACCTTGCTCAATGATTGGAGAAAATTTGGCAAGAAATACCGCATGAGACCAATAGGGTGTTTTATCACTCTACGCCACACCGTGTGGCAGCTTGCACCCAGGCTAGAGATGGGCCAACACCTTATTGAGCTTGTTACTTTGAAACTATGTAACTCTGAAATAAATCATTCAATTTTTCTGAAACTTTAATCATTTTCTATTCCGTACATAATATTTCCACCCACGAATTTTTGTCTTTATCGGACAACTAGTTCTTGGTGCGTCGTTTTTTTGTTTTGTTTTTTTGTTATAGAGTGTATAAGGATTCTCATAATTAATATTTTGAAAAACCTTTTGAAGAAATCTCATTATTTGAACAACTTTCCCTCAATTATCAAATCTGAAATTTTGCATAAATTTTACAAATAGCAAGTACAAATATACTGCCATTTCAAAATTCAATAAAAAACACGTGATTGCATTTACCAAATGTCCATCAATAATTTAGGGCACTGAATCCAAATATAAAAATTAGTACAATAAAGTTTTCGTGAGAGTAATTTGGGGTGCTTAAATTGCTTTTAGAACATGATCACCTTAAAAAGAAATGTATTTAAATATTGATCGCTAAAAAGAATTTTGCGGTATAACTAATTTGAGTTTTGAGAATAAGGAAGGGGATTTTTTAAAATGAATATTTTATTTATCAAAAAAATAATAAAATAAAATAAATAAAATAAAAACGGAAATTCCGAGGGTGTGCACATTTCTTACTTTCCCCTAAGAGAAAATAAATAAAGCAGTACTTGTACATTTAATTCTCTCTTGAATTTCCACCCCCCCCCTATCTTACACAACAAAAATTATTAGGGGCCTTAATGATCAAATTTGCAAAAAAAAAAAAATTTCTTTTTTTTAAGGAAAAAAATAAATATTAAATCAATTTGTTACTTCTTGAACCAAAATAATTCTCAAAAATTCAACGCATCCAAGATGAGTTTTAAGAAATATGAGAAAAATTTTGTAATTAGTTTTTAAGCGGCTTAGTGAGAGAAATGCCTTAAACATGATCTTATTAATCATGTTGTGAACGATTACGATATATTTGTTAAAATAAATTTCGTTCTGAACGTATTTATTTTTTCTCTTTAGAAGAAAACATCTTTGAGCTGTTAACGCATTTTTTTTAAATCTGATGTTAAATTAAATAGCTTATTTTCTGTTATAACAGTAATTAAGTTAACCAGATATGAATTAAAACAAAAATTCATGTCTTGTTATTTTGTTAACTCTATATACAAAAGAATCATAATAAGATTAATTAATATATATGTTTTTATGACAGTATTAATAACAGAATTCAGATTTTTTTTTTTAAATTTTCATTTTGTTGATGCAATTTTCAAGAAAAAAAATGTATCTAATAATTTGAGATAAAACAGCTTATTAAGTGTGCATCAATCTTGAAATAAAGAAGTATAAAAACTTTTGGGATATTTCCTAAAGGAAATTTAAATATAATATGAAGCTTCAATTTTATGCTAAAGCAATAGGTCTTTTTTAGTTACACTACTCAAGTATTTTTCACAGAGAATGCGATTTTTTGTTATACAATAAATAATAAAGTTTAGGTATGGTAAATATTTTTAAGGTGTTTCCAACAATTCATATGATATAATATACATATGCAATGTTTAATTAGTGCAGCTAATACAAATTTTTTACTATACTGAAATTTTAATAAATAAATAAATTTATTTTAATAATTTTAGAGATAAATAAGAAACCGTATAAATAATTTTTATTAATTTTTTTAAAATTGTCATTTTTTGTCTTTTTAATGTTGAAGTCTTATATTATTAAAATTAACAACAATTCTGTTTTAATTTCATAATAATATAGAATAAAAATTACTATGATAATGAATTTAAATTTAAATAAAAAAAGGCGTCTTTGCTTATTCTAATCACAAACTAAATATATATTGCTTACGGAAATCTCAGATTTTCAACATTTTATAAGACGGTTAGCATTAAACACTTTTATTCTCCTAGCATAAGCAATCAAATAATAAATATTTCCTTTAAAAAAAACACTTGAGATGTTTCCAATACTTCATAAAAAAGTCAGCTACTTAGAATTTTTTGCATGGTATTTTCTTCACACGGAATTGTGAATTGATTCTTCATACTAAATACATGTGTTTTTTTTCTCAAGCCAGCACACCTTCCCGATAGAGAATTTCTTACATCTCTTCTTTTTAATTCTTAATTTGCAGTTGTACTGCCTTCTAAGTAATTTGCTTTGTTTCTAACAGATTTTATTTGCACAGTTTTTAAACACCTTTTTTTTCTTCTTTTCTTCTTTCTGTTATTCGAGAAGCTGCAAAAGAAACTGTTTTCAATTTTCAACCCATTTACTATGTTGCAAATTTAATGATCTTTAAATGTTAAATTTTGAATAAAAGAGCACCATTTGCCGAATAATGTATTCTTTGTAACATGAAAAGTTAAAAAAAAATGTGAAATAGGTAGTTGCCAAAGATTTTATATGGAAGACACAATAATTTTAGAATATTTCTAAATAGTAATTTTACGACGTAAGTTTTTTCTGAATGGTTTGTTCATTTGTTCTGTGTCTATATATAAATAATTATTAGTGCATTGAGAACTGAAACGAAATGATTTAACAATCCATCAATTTAATTTATTGTATCAAAATAAAAAAAAAAAATAAAAGCTACATTCTGCAAAGTTGCATGAAATAGCATTTGGACAGATAAAAATATAAAACCAATTGAAAAACGTTCAGATTAACATTTTTAGTGTAAAGTTAAAGGGAATGTTTCATGTAATTAAATGTAAGATATAAGGAAAAAGATTATGTTTTGGGGATGGGAGAAAAAATTGAGGAAAAGAAAAAACTTCACTGAAGTGAGATTGCAAGCATGCACATTCCAATTTATGAATGTTAAACTCAGTGAGTGAGAGAGAGAGAGAGAGAGAGAGAGAGAGAGAGAAGTAGTGTTAAAAGTAATCTCCATTCTACAAACTTCATTTCGTGAGCCTTCGATAATATTTTTACTATTATTTTTAATTTAAATTTTGCTGGACTAGGGAACATTATGTATTTTTATGAATTAATATACTTTTTTATTATAGTCTCATGTAATTTTCAGGAAATTAATTAATAAAATTACTTGAAGAGAAAGAGCATAAAGGCATAGTGCGGGTGGGCCACGTATTCCAACGGTTCCCAGTAACCAACACATTTTGTTCCACGCATGGAACAAAATGTGTTGGAGACCGTTTGAAGGAATCAGAGTACCATGCTGGGAGTTCGAGTTACTTGTGGCTCCCCTTAACTATGTCTACTCCCTCGTTATGATCCATATTTACACGAATGTGAATATGGATCGAATGTAAATATCATAATTGTAATGCAAATTAGCAAAAATCGGGTGGTCTGGTGCAGCATCTCGCTGTGGGTACCTTTCGCGATAAAATATTTCTGCTGCTTGTACCTTTCCTTCTGTCAATCCGTAAATTAGGAGTATATCTGCTAGTTCGGTGTTTGCAAAACGTTCCATACTCCTCTGAGGGCGATATGGTAATAATATCAAATATCTGTGGTAAAACCGGTCTGTTTCTTTAAAAGCTCTAGTGAACAACGCTACCTGGCGTTGAACGCGAAGACATTTCCAAACATGAGTTCTATGTAAATCTAAATCCTTGTGATGTCCTTTACCTCCCCTTAAAGTTTATCCCAATGATCTTCGGACACACTGTAGAAATATCCTAACTATATCACAATTTTCTTCAACTAATAACTACAAAAAAAAACTCATGTAAGAAAAAAAATTCCCCTCAGGGGGCTTACCTTTTTTAGGTGGGTACGAGCGTCACAATCCCGAGGTACCCTAGTGATCTTTTCCTTTTCCCAAGGGATTTACTATCTACTATCTTTGGTAAACACGGGTGTCACGACCCCGGGGTACCCCAGTGATCCTTCTCTATTTTCGACCCTCCATCTTGTTATCCATTTTCTTCTTTTCTTCTTTTCCAGTCCAGACCACAGACTTATGAATGTTTGGCGCAGTATAGCCAAAACTGGCTCTTGCGCCATAAAACACCAAACTCATCATCATCGTGTAAAAAAATAAATAAGTATTAATGATACGAAACTATATGATGAAGTTGTGATCTCTCTCATTAAATCACATCAAAACATATTTAGTACAGCTGAACAATTCTAATTCAAATGCAGATTCAATCTGAATCATTTTTTATTTTCGTCTGCATTTGCTGCGCAAAGTACTTTCAATTATTCAGCTTCAGTGATTTTTAGATAAGTCTTGGCCGGATGTTAAAAACTAATTTTGAACTCGGAGGATTTTTTTTCCAATTGTAAGTATAAAATAAATATTATATTCTGATTTTAAACAGGACAACAGTATCACAAATAGTCTTCATTTTAGTTTGAATATCAATTGTAATTAATAATGTTTTACCTAGATGATACAAATTTCCTATTTGTACGCTTATATTGTAATGCTAAGTGGAAATTTATAATATTATAGCAAGTAATATCTGCATTTATATTGAATTTTCTAATTTTTAAGAATACTGTATGACATACGTATAGTAGGATAGGCCAAATTTTAACATCACTTTTGATTGAATCATAGGATGACAATACGATAATTTAATTATAACTAATAAAATTTAATTTTGATGAACATTAATTGTTTATATTTTACTCATAATTCAAATTGTTTACAAACTGAAAATAGTTGAATACTGAAACAAGCAAATTAAACTATCCCCTTGTAAAATTAAATTATTAAAACTAATTTTTGAATAAATTCATTGTGACTCAAAATTCCCTTTCGCTTTTAAAATTAAAGGCAAGTCCTCTCGTGAGGTTGGTGGAACAGGAAGAAAGGTGGGAGGCCTTTGACCACCTCCAGAGTATTCTCCCTCTAAATTGGGGTGGAACCGAGCCATATCGTACTGTCACCTGTATGGCGCTCAAAGCTACGGCTAACGACAGGCGTCACTTAGCCCTTTACCATGATGAATTTCGTGGGCCTCGATCTGGCCTTTGCGGATCAGGTTGCATTAGTAATAACAACAACAAGGTATAAACAAATTATGTTTCGCAAAGAGTGAATGTTTGAAAGAAAACACATGCTTTATAAAAATCGTTTTTTTATGGTGTTTTCCCCTTTAATAAATAATAATAATATTTAATGAAAAGTTGACTTAAAAATTTTGATAAAATTCGAACATATAGGGGAAATGAAGCTAGTGCAGGGGTCGGCAAACTTTTAGCTGAGGCGTGCCAAACCAGTCTATCATTATGATTGAGCATCTCACACAGCAGGAGATTCTTGGAGCAATTCGATTCCTGCGACAACTCATACAGAGTTGGAGAAGAGAGAGAGATCAATAATATAAATTAACAGAGTTATTATATATTAATTTTGCATTATTTAACCCTATAACAGGCACAAAGCTAAATTACACTTTTCTGTGATAAAGTACTTGATAAATGTAATGTTCTCACATTCTCTATAAACATTATTTAGTCACAAAAAAAAATCTGATTGGGGTTTTATTCCTGGATGATGGCTGGACGTTATAGCGACTGCACATTTATGACTTTTAACTTACTTTTCAGGACAGAAAAAATGAATCATTTTAAAATAAACTTCTTTATGAAAAATTAACACTTATGCTAATAAATATTTCGATAACAATTAAATACAAAATAGAAGTGCAATAAAATAATAATAGAATAATTGTACAACATAGAATACTTACTTAGAATATACATTGAAATTGGTATAAAAATCCACAGTTTATATTTTATTTAATTTTAGTATAAAAAGTTAGAAATAGAGTAATATTTTTGAGGATTTAAATTAGTTATTTCACAAATTTGATGAGCTATTTACTGTGGAACTTTATAATATGCAAACATTTTCTCAGAGCAGAAAAGCTGTAACGAAAGATTTTCGAATCCGAGAATCTTGTACCACATATTGTAAACAAAGTTTTTTTTCCAACCCCCAACATTCTCACGTGATTCTAAATGCTCTATCTCTCGAGTACAGAAAATGGGTCATTTTTCTGTTCTATGTGGGCAGTGGATAGAGCCTCTATATCCACCTATAAAAGCTTACCAAAAACCTATATAAAACCCCTTTTTTGACCGTACTTTTCCTTAATTCATTCAGATGAGAGAAAAGTATACTTAAGACATGTACAAATTTTTTTCAAAGATCAGAAATTTTATTTATAGTAATCACAACATACAATTTGTAGATTTACACTGAGAAAAATTGTTTTTGACTACCCATAAGAGGACATGAAATGTAAAATAAGGTATCGCGCTGCCATCCGTATTAATTTTTATGCGTTTTAGCTTCAATTAACGCATATGGATAGACTAAATATCCAACACCCACTTGGAGAAATTTTTTTTTAATATATGGCTAGACCTATTAGCCACTGCCCGTTAAGGGGTTAAAATATTTCTAAAAAAACATAAAAGTAAGCAACATAAAATTTAACTATTTCTTTAACAAAATTTAAAAAAAAAATTAAAATTTTACACATATTCTGTATTTTTAAACATATTTATTAAAATGAGAAATAAACATAAAATATAAGTATTTCCCTTCATTATAGTTAAATAAAAATTTTAATGCGAACCCCTAGAGCTTGCACCGCTCTATTTTCATTTTGTAAAATTAGGACTTTCAATTTGACACGATCCCGAGTATTCAGTTAAACAATTTCTTCACGGACTCGAAATACTTTTCATATGAGGAAAAATTCTTTACTTAATTATATAGAACCAAAAGTGGAAGCAGAGTACATGCAATTTCTCTTCAAACAATTAAATCGTTCTAGCAATGACATTCAATAATTTATAAAATAGCTGTAGATTTGTTTTTATAGAGTTATATATCTTTCAGCTTTTTTTTTGTAATTACATAAATGTCCATAACTTTGAAGATGTTTGTAAAATAAGGTCCAGTGCAAATTTATCAATTTCTACCCACGCAAAAATTGACAAATTTGTAGAGTACTTCAGAGTGCCACTGAGAATTGTATCTCGTGCCTCATGTGGCACGCGTGGCATAGGTTGCCGACATCTGAGGTAGAGTACTGCGAGTAATTCCCATGTTTGATAACTGTCTCCTTTTCACATGTTAGGCCTTTGATATATGACGTATTCATAGATTTCTATGAAAATGGAGTCATCCCTCGATACATTTCACCAAGTTATTCTGTATATCAGTCAATTGCTCATAAATGGTAAGAAGACAATAAGTGTTTTTAAAAATTTTATTTCCACATGTTTTTAAGGTTTGTTAATGTAAGAAAAGTGTAGTAAAAATGGTTATATATGTAATACAAATGTTGCTAGAAAAAAAATTGAGTGCCCAATATTCTGTAATCGAAGTTGCTTTTTACTAAATAAGCTTCCTTTTCGTAAATTGGTCTTAATGTTTTCAACTATGATATATATCAGATGCCATGATGGTTCAGC
The DNA here is from genome assembly GCA_019973955.1 of Trichonephila inaurata madagascariensis. NCBI lineage: Eukaryota > Metazoa > Arthropoda > Arachnida > Araneae > Nephilidae > Trichonephila > Trichonephila inaurata. The sequence goes on along the minus strand of BMAV01012394.1, from coordinate 731,625 downwards.
AACATATACTCATTTTTAGTTTTTGTAAAGTGCCTGAAGCGGTCGCTTGATAAATTAGGTACCTGTATGAAAATGACTCTGTTGCTGCGTTTTACAAGTGCAAGAAAAGGTAACACAATTAATTAATAAATGTTAAGAGAGTAATTATGCAATAAGAGAAATTATATTACCTCAATGTAAAAAATGGCTGATTTATAAAAAATACTAACATCCCCCAAAATGAATCTTCTCTGCTTTTGATAAAATAGCAGGTAAATGTTCTATTGTAGTGGACTGCATTTTCCGAAATTCAAAACTTGTGTGAAGGCATCATTTCTGTTAACTGCCATTGTGGTAAGAGATAAACAAAATTTCTTTAACTGATTTACGTTTCATATTTCTAGAAAGAAAGTATGAATAGGAAAAGTTTGTTAAGTTGGACTTGCAAGAAATGATCGTGATGTTTAGCAAAGAAGCTAGAAAGGAAAACAAAGAGCAAAGAGTCCCAGACCCTTCAAAGTACTTCGAGTAAAATTTTAGAGGCTTATAAACCTGAATACACTGACACCGCACAAGTAAAAACACACAAAGGATCTAATATCTCAGAGAATGGTAATAGCGGTGATCTATTCAAGCTTCAGGTAATGGCATCAATAGAAAACCTGTGGTAAATGCGAATCAGCCTCAGAATAATATCGTTGGTCAGTGATCGTTAAGGAGTTTCTGAATGAGGAACAGCTGCAATAGTGTCCTCTGTCCTCCAGGATTATGGTGTAATAAATGAACAAAGTACAGATTTCCAAAGCTTTCCCATCGCACCCAAATTATTTAACAACGTGTGAAACTTAAAATAGAACCATTTTAAAAAGGGTATAATGCGGGAGTGAGAGATGCGTAATCATTACGATTCTTTTATTAGGTTCAATGCTCGAATTTCCGATTCTTTTAATAGGATCAATGCTCGAATTTCCGATTCTTTTAATAGGATCAATGCTCAAATTTCCTCAAAAATGTCTGACCTTAAAGTTCATTATTTGAAAATATATGTTGGATAACTTTATAAATAAGACTTGATAAATGGTTTACATATAGTATTTTAAATAACCGAAATTTTAAATGCATTTGCAATTTATTGTGTATGTTTATAAAGATGAAAAATGGTGAATTGTAGCCCAAAATATTGCTAAATTTAAAAAGAAAATATGTTTTTAGAGCTTTTTGCTAAAACATTAAATATTTTAGAATGAGAGGGTTTAACTTTTTTTTTCTCGTTCCTTAGTTTTCTCATTTTTACAAGGCTTTTTTCGCCATTGGTAAGTTAAATAATTAAAGAAAAAAAAAGAAAAAGGCAAATTTTCCTATTTTTCAGAGTTTCAAATGCTATCGCAAGCGAATATATTATTTGACTTGAAATTCCTTTTTTCTTTGCTGTTTTACTTAGCTAAGTTAAAGGTAAACTTTCTGGGATACAACAATTGAAAAGAGAAAAAATGACCACCCCAATGTATATGTGTGTTCTAAGCACACACAAACTAAAAAAAAACAAAAAAAAACAAAAAAACATTGAAGCATTCCTAATTGAGTGTTTCAAACTTGAAATTTATTTTGTCATCAGATTTTCCGTTGTAATAATCAGTTTGTCCACTTGTCTTGTGCTCCAGAAATATATATATATTTTTGTATTAAAATGTAAAATAAATATGTATTTATATTTCAAGTATATATTCTTCTTATTATATTTGCAGAGAGTCGATTAAGAAATCTGGAATATACATTGCAATTTTTGCTCTTGCAAAAAAAAAAGGCTACCTACATAAAAAGGCTACCTACATAAAATATGTATTGCATAGATGAATATTCAAACTAAAATTCAAACTCAGTGACACAACAGCCCATGAGGGCCAGGGCCCTCTGTGTCTATCCCAGTATACGTGACTATTGGGTGCTGAGGTGCTTGAGCAGATGTCTCGATCAGATGGTTTGTCTGAAGGGAGAACCCCAGTGTTTAAGTCCCCAAGCAAGCTTGGTACTCTTTTATCGACCCACTGCAGTAGGGATGAAAGATTGAGTAGATGAATATTAGATTGTGATAACAAATAGTTGTTATTCTCGATCAAGTATACTTAAATTTTAATAGACACATCTGAACTTCGGATATCAGCAGAAAACGTAAATGGTTTTCGAAACGCTGATATAATCAACACTACTAAAATTCAAATAATAAAGTTCTTGAGTATTGGTAAATATTTAAGAATAAATACAAGTAGTTTGCTTAGAGTACAGATATAGAGACTAATTCAAACAATATCTAACAACATGCTTCTAAAACTAAATACGGCACTAAATACATCAACGAAACTTTTAATTTCTTAGAATCCCTTACTAAAATAAAATATATTGCTTCTCTTACTGATATGTACCTTTCAAAGAAACTTAGAACTATTTTTTTAAAAAAATTTCTCTAGTATTTTTTGATTAAATTCGAATGTTTCTTTTTATGTTATCCTAAATAAAAAACTCCGGATTTACTGCTTTGAGTATAGCATTGGAAAATATTTGAGTACAAAATAAATATGCTGTCCAAATACGTTTTTGAGGAAATAATATACAGTTTATAGTCGGAAAGAGGATGTCATTTTCAAACAGATGACATTTCATTTTTATTGAGAGGTGAACCAGATGTGAGACTGGCATGGCTGTTGTACTCGAAACTCGTAAACGAAAAAGTAGCTGGCGTGCCTTGCGGCAGATATTTCAGATAGAAATAAAATAAGAAGGTAGAGGTCAGTACCAAATATTTTTTTTCCAGAATAAGAAAACAATAAAAAGTTTCAGGGGGGCTTTGCTCCTTAAGCGGTCAATTTTTTGATTTTTTGGCCAAAATATACCAAAAAAAAAAAAGGCCCATTTTTTATTGCATATAACTAAGCATTATACTTGAAAAAATGCGAAATTGGAAGAACTTTATTTTAATTTTCAAAAATTTGCAGTTTATGCACTATTTTATTTTATAATTGTGGGACACAAAAATTCCTAAATATTTGATTTTTATAAGTAAACTCTGCATGCTATGAAAGATGTTTTATACTATCTTAAAAGAATTTCTCTCATACTTACACAAAATTTCATATTCCTATCTCTCTTTCAAACGGTTGAGGATTTTGTGGGTGTGTGCATATATATATGCACACAAAATTTGAAGCATAGCGCAGTACTAAGTCTTACATAGCAATGGGGACAGAGATAATATCAGAGTTTTTGGATTATGTTCTCGTTTTCATTTCATTTTAAGCAACAAAATTGCACATTGTCTTGCCACAATTCCTGTTTTTATCGAATATTTTCCCTATTCTAAATTCCTTTCTTCTATATGAAATATTCCCGCCTCCACTACAAAGAAAATTCTAGAGGAGAAGTATTTCAGTACCTTGGACAAACTGCATCTCTTAAAAACGCTAGCAATAATAATCTTTTTATAAAAATTAAAAAAAATGTACAAGTCAAATATAGAAAGAAGAAAATATCAGAGCCCGTATAGCATACAAGCAAACCGTTTGAGCCCCTCTTTCGGTAGCCTTTACGGTGTATGGGCAAGCTAGTTAAGGCGTTAAGAGATAAAACTGCTCTTAAAAATATTATGAAAAACTAAATATTGTGTACATAGAAAATATGAAAACGATATAAAAGAATTATTAAAAAAATGTGTGTGTGTAGAAATTAAAATTAAAAAAAATAATGACTTAACTCAAATAATAAAGTAGCTTAATATTAACGTAATCTTAAAATAAACTGGAATAAATAGGGAGAAATTAGTTTGTATCTATCCAACACCATTAAACTTATTACAAACGTATGCATTAAATAAATTGGTAGATTCAGAGCTTACACGTTAAGTGGGATTATACATTGAAATCCTCAAATCGATCAGTAAAGTAGCATTTTATAAATAGCAACTTATTTAGTATTACTTACCACTTTCATTTTCATTTAATACCGCACAAATGTTTTTATATGTTTTTTAAATATAAAATGGCTTTGAAAGAGTAATTTGTATGTATTTTCTCTTAATCTCTTAAGCGGTCAATTTTTTTTAACCAAAATGTTCCAAAGAAAAGGCATATTTTTTCAATGCATTTTTATTTTTAATTAATAACCAAGCAAACATTTGCAAAAAACTATGCAACCAATTGCATATAACTTTGCATATACTTAACAAAATAGGAAAATGGAACACATTTTTTTTTTTAAATTTTCAATTTTATAGTTTCAACGGTATTTTTTATTTTAGAATTGTGGAACACGAAAACCTCTAAATGCTTGTTTTTTATAAGAGCACGCTGTACGCTATGAAGAATGTTTCATATATATTAAAATAATTTCTCTTATACTTACAAAAAAATTTATGCTCACACATCTTTATCAAATGGTTGAAGATTTTGAGTGTGTGTGTATATATATATGCATACACAATTTCAAGCATTGTGTAATACTAAGTCTTAAATTGCAATGGGGGGCGGAGAGTAATAAGGGCTCCTTTAGATTATCTTTCCGTTTTTGCAGCAAATTGCACATTACCTTTGCAATCCCTGTTCTTTATCGAATATATTTAAGAATCTAAACTCCTACTTTCAATGAAAAATACCCGCCTTCTCCACAAAGAAAAATCCCGAATTAGAAGTTTTTAGGTAACATGGACAAATAACATCCTTTAAAATCACTAGCACTAATAACATCTCTATAAGAATCAAATACATGTGCAAATCAAAAAAGAAGGAAAAAAATATCAGTACCCGTACAGCATACGGGCCAACTAGTTAAGTCGCTAAAGATAAAAGTGCTCTTAAAAATACTTTGAGAAATATATAAAAGAATTTTGGAAAAAAAGAAAATGTGCAGAAATTAACATTAAAAAAATTACTTAATTAAAGAAATGTTTAATTAGCTTGATAACAGCGCAATCTTAGAATAAACTAGAGAATTAGTAATAGAAATTAAACTGTAGCTAACCAACACCATTAAACTTGTATTACAAACTCATGCATTAGGTAAATTGGTTGACTCAGTGCTTACACGTTACGTGGGATTATACCTCGAAATCCTCAAATTGATCAGTCATAGTAGCGTTTTATAAACAGAAACTTATTTATCATTACTTACCACTTACATTTAGTACCGCAGAAATGTTTTCTATGTGTTTGTTTAACATAAAATGACTAGGAAAAATGTAATTTGTATGCATTTTCTTTTAATACAGTATATTAACTCTTTATACGGCCATTTTTTTCAGCGATGGCACAATAAAATATTTTTAGGGAGGATACTGATTTAATAAAAGTAATCAATTTAGCTTAACAGGTAAAAATAATTCGATTTTTAAAACCGCATGTTTTTGAAAGACATTATTATTATTTCCTTTGTTACGATTCCCCACATGAAACTTCAAAAATATATTGTGTAAATACTAAAACTTTCAAAAGGAATAGTGAATTAGACGAACTTTATATCCTTATCTACGTATTATGTTCCACAAAAGTTATGTGGCCGCGGTAGCCGAGTGGTATAGGTATCGGACGGTGGCTTGCCTTGTCACGAGTTCGAGCCCAGTACCACTAAAGACCCGCCGTGTAGGGCAGCGATGCACGTTAAATCTGTCGAGAGCTGAAACGTCCTCCCGTTGGTGTGGTGTGGTAGTTAGGAGAGGGGGGTGCCAGCTCAGGTGTCGTCCACGTCACTTGACCATGGTTCAAAATTACGTGGTCCGTCGCCAAAAGCCCTCGTGTAGCTAAACAGTGCGACGTTAATATTCAAGCAATCAATCAATCCACAAAAGTTATGAAAACAAGAAACAGTGGACAGTAAATACAACAAATTTTTGATATATCTTATGAAAATATTATATGTAAAATGAATTATGTATTATAGAGATAGATGAAGATGACTAATGAGAAAATATTAGATCGATAGATTTTGTTGTAAGTATACTTACAATGGCCTGGTAAAAGGTTAACGAATCAAATCATAAATTTTATTATTAAAAGTTCTTTTCAGATGTAAGAGCTATTAGATTCACAATTACAATGGTTAGCTAAATCCAATAAAAAAAGAGGTTTCTTGAACTGCAGGGAAAAAATTAATTTTTAAATTGTGTACATATATATGTTAAATTCTTAAACCCTATGAGAGGAAATTTTGGTGGTTGATAAATGATGGCGCAAAATCGCGTTTCCCATTTAAAATATTATGTGAAAAACCCACGGCAAAAATAAAATATTGAGGAAGGTTACATGATGATGCAAAAACTTCCAAGTATTTAACAGTGCTCAAACAAAAATAACCTCTAAAATTAATCTCAGCATTATTCTGCTTCGATCCTCCATCAAGCAATTTGCTACCCTATGAAGGAACACCTAAAAGTGTCCCAAATATTTATCCATAAAGGATGAGCTTAGAGAAGATGAGGAAATAAAAGCGAGGGACTTGAAGCTTTTCTTTGTCAACAAAACCCAACGAGACGGCGAGAACAAGAGATGGTGAAAAGAGCCATCTGCTCTAGGCACGTTTTTCAGCAGTCCTCCTTCTTTCCCTTCCTTTTTCCATTCATAGGAATTATTTTCCTTTCATTTATTCTTATTTAAAAAACTATTAAAGATAACCCTTACTCGTTTCTTGTTGATATGTGAAGAATGAAACAGTGAATTACTTGAGTCATGATATCAATCTTGGTTTATTCTATTCGTGTTTCCTCATAAATTTCGGTGGTTGTAACTGATGAGAAATGTTTCTTTTTTCTAGGAAATATATAATGGTTAAATTACAAATTATAGCAAGAAGTATCATTATTATTAACAAAATGCAATATGACATCCAATACCTTTCCCAAACCATGATACCGGGGACAGGACTAGTTTGATGATGCATAACATAACCGTTCACCAGCCCCTCTCCACGATTGAACACTGATGACTGATCGCCGATTACTCTGAAGGATAATCCGAAATCCCTATTGGCTACTATTCTTCCTTGGTCAAATTCAGAAATTGGTTGAATGTCTTCCACGAGGCATTGGTAAACAGCTTATACGGAAAAAAAAAGTGCCGTTTGCAAATTGTCTATCTGTTCTCCCCTTCTATGGAACTTGCGGGTGGAGCTACGGTTATCCGTGACGTACGTTTGCATTGTAATGCTAAGGATTTGACTATTTCATCGCCGTCAACGTATGATGTAAATTTCACATGTTTTGCATGCTTCCTTCAGGATGTTACATTTTGCGTGGCCACTTGTGTAGATCAAGTCCATGAAACAGTGCGTTTTTAAACAATGGAGAACTGTTTTAAGAGATGTGTGCAGATACGGCTTTTGAGATGCGGCAAAGAGGGTAAGCCCACAACATGCCTTTCAGCTCAAATGTGTCCACTGTGAAGCCCATCAAGAATCGTTTCATCTCACCTACTGTTTATCCCAATCATAGCAGCACCAGGACGGCTTCCTTCAAACTATTCATGTTTGGGTGCCTGCCTACAAGAGGAACTGATGTCTTATTTGACCAGGGTAGCAATTTCTGAAAAAGTGAAGAATCCACTATGTGTAGAATCCTCATGGCTGCGTTCACGGCCCAGACCATCTGCAATATCATGACTCAATGGGATTTAATGTGGACTATCAACAACCTAAAAATTATCGAAATTTATCAAGAAAGAAAAGAAAATGTTCTAAAAGTTTTGGATGTTGGGGAATTTTAATGTTAAAATGCTTGCATTTAACTTTAAATTAATTGATATCATTTATTTTCAATGAAGCAAAGTATTACGCGGACATGGTACGATTTACGCAAAAATTTTTAATTTAAAGATTTTCAAAATTTTTGTGATTGTTTCCTATGTGTGTATACTAAGTAAAACGGAATTTGTACTCAAAATTTTATAAAAAGCTATAGACATTCGATCTTTTAAGAAAAAAAAACAAAATTTATGAAGTGATTTTAAAATGCTACTCCTCCTACAAACATTTACGCACACGCATGAAATTTGATTTACAAGTACGTCAAAGTATGTATAACAAACGTTGGTATGGATTTTGCAATAACATGATTGGTATTCGTACAATATTTTTTTAGGAATGTTTATTGAAAATTCCTTACAAAATGTATAAATTCAGAGTTCAATTATTTTTTAAAAAATAAGTATTGCTTTGAAAATGCATACCAACTTTTGTTNAACGAAAGATTAATTCAAAAGGAACACCGTAATTTTCAAGAAAATAGCAACTGTAATATTTGAAACATTATTTGATCATTGCATTATTATATTATATAAACATTATTATATTATCTATGTCTGTATACATGAAAAATTATGAAAAGAATAATATAATAATTCATTCTGTTTTAAATTTTCACTCAAAAAATGTTTTTTTGTTTCCAAATCTGATATAAAGGTACATATTTTTATGTGAGGTCCGCGAGATTATAATGTTTTTCCGAAGTTGCCTTTAAGGTCATTTGGGTTGGATACCCCTGGTATACACTCACTTCCAAAAGTTAAGCACGGAGAGGAAAATGCTAATTTCCGGAAGACAATCAGAATTGAAGAGGATGCAATTTGCTGCAGTGGTAGATGGAAGTATGCAAATATGTTAGGTAACAGCCAATCGTGCTTTCATGTCAAGAAATATGCAAAAAGAGCAGTCTTATAAGAAGCCAGCTTTATGAAGGGTTACAGAAGTTGATTGTGTAAGTGCTGATAGAAGATGTTTTAAAACTTTCGTACAGTTTGTTTTCAAGACATACGTGTTTCTATGACTTCCAGAAACGAATGGAAGATTCTGAGCGCTGGCGTGCTGTGGGGCGCATTGAAGTAGGACAGTCGATCACAGATGTTGCTCTTTTCTTCGGCGTTCATCATTCTGTAATTTCACGTTTATGGAAACAATTCCAAACCACACAGACAGTTGTCCGAAGGCCCGTAGGCGGTCACCCAAGGGTTACAACCCCCGCGGAAGATCGATATATTGCTATTGTAGCCAAGCAGAATCACAGAGAGACCTCCACATGTGTGACATCTATGGTTACAGCGTCCGTTGGTAAGGCTATATCTGCAGCTACTGTACCCCGAAGATTACATATGAATGGACTGTATGCCCGTGTACCTCGAGTTGGTGTTCCTCTATCCGTCAAATCAAGAGGGGCACGATTAAAGTGGTGCCGGGAACATGGCAATTGGACTGTGTCTGACTGAGGCAATGTCCTGTTTACTGATGAGTCAAGATTTGCTCTGGAGCCAGATGACAAGCGTATAAAGATATGGCGTAAACAAGGAACACGCAATCAGAACCAAAACATCACCGAACATCACGCATTCCGAGATGGAAGCATTATGGTGTGGGCAGGGATTTCATTAGGATACCGCA